>JAZHPH010000053.1:0-208260 GCA_037356405.1 Nasonia oneida
CATATATATATATATATATATATATATATATATATATATATATATGTGTGTACACTCATCAGCTGCCTAAGCTATACCGCGACCCTTTCTTCCGTACTACTTAAATCAGTGACCTTGACTACCGATTTCTTACAGCTACTACGTCTAAGAACCCAAAAAATAACCCTTCCACATCAATACCAAAATTCTAAAAGCCAAACCGTGAATGAATAAAGAAAAGAGAAGTATTGAGGTTAGGATGACTCCGTGCAACAATAGCGATGGTCGGCAAACAAGATGAATTGAATGTCTTACTAATAATATATGACGGGCGCATTTTTCATTGAAAAGTGCCAAACCCAAGTCGTTCGAAGCACTCCATTGCAAGCACACAAGCGGCGGCGTCAATGAACCATCTTGGAGGCTTACCGCTTACGTAACTCTACACTACTGATTCGCGCGCGGACGTGTGTATATATATATATATATATATATAACATAGCGCATTTTCATGTGTCGTGCATACCGCATACATAGGTATAATACATGCACACACTGTCATAGTAGTGGATCAAGTATTGTCTAACAATAGCGAGACGCTTTCCAAATTACTAGTGTAACGTAAAACAATTAAATTATTGACAAAGTAGCATTTTATTCATATGAAAAACTAATACAACGTTAGGACCTAGGTCCACCTGCTTTATAAATCTCAACATGATTCCAAACGCCTCGACCAAAATCATACAAAAGATAAAGCAAGCTATTTAACAGTTTTGATTGCTCCCCATTTTTGATAACGCATAAGCGCGACTGTTCTTACACATCGAACGATCGCGCATTATTTTACAATTACATAACGTATAGTATTCAAGAGTGAAATAGTGAGGGCAAAGATTAATATAAAAATTAGAATCTAATAATTGCTTCATAAAAAACGTCCTGCCTCCATACAAACATACATCATGCTAGCAGGACTATTAAAAAATATTATATTCAAATATATTTATTATACAACAGATTTTTATAGACTTATTGCAAAGTATACAAATATCCATTAGTCTCAATTTCATATTTTAGAGTTTTCTGCTCAAGTGTTTATCCGTCCTCTATAAAATTACGCTTGTATATGTCGAGTTAGCAGATGCAAATTACAGGAAGACCCAGGAATGAATAACGTTTTTTTTTCACAATAATTCAGTTACCCCCAATACCTTCTATCATGGACTGGGTTTTTTTTTTCGATAAAAAATCTGTTTCCTTAGGTACTCTATATAGATTACATAGACATAACAAAAAGTTAAGGGATAGGCGAGAAATTCATGAATGTCCGCGAATCCTCGAAGTGCAACACTAACAACCATTTTCGTGGATTGGTAGTTGTCGTAAGCTTTCCAATAATCCTTATCAATCTAAGAGAAATGGCTCAAAAACAGAACGACTGTGCATGATTGTGCATGATAAAATGTAGAAACTCTAAAGGTCAAGAATAAACACCAAGTTCGTTCTTCTCTTCTTCATACAGGAATGGCTTAACTATCGATCCTTGTACTGTTCATTACCAGAGTTCGCCGTCTTTCTCCTTTGCTGGCACTTCGATTACTCGCGGCTTGTCGATTATTCGTGCAGTGCGATTTCCCTTCTCAACGATACCGATTATCCACGCCTGATAGCCCTCTTGCTTTTCGATGTCTTTACAGTATGCCGCAGCCTATAATGATAAAGAAAAATTAATGAAAATGTTTAAGCCAAAATAAGCTTTTTTTTAGAAAAAAAGTCACATACCTGTTCTCGTGGTAGGCAGATGAGGAGGCCCCCGCTGGTCTCGGCGGAGTGTCCTTGCAGAAGCTGGAACATGTTACCGCAGGCCTTAGCAACGGCAGCCATCTTTGCAATAACCGGCAGGTTGTGAATGACGAAGGACACCTCGTTTTTCTGGTGTTTGGCCAGGTTCTGGGCATGGCCCAGAAGTCCGAAACCCGTCACGTCCGTCGCCCCGTGAGCATTGTACTTGTGCATTAACCGCGCAGCTACGGAAATCAACATTTTATTAGTTTATTGATATTGAAATGATTGAGTAATAGTATAAAATGAATTATAAACCTATTCGGTTGAGTCTAGCCATGCTGTCCATTGCACGCTGGTAAGCTTTGCGAACGTCGTCTTCACTGACGACAAGTTTGATTCGGTTCCAGCGGTCTGGTTGATCTAGCCACTGATGCGCGTTGACGGCTACTTGCGTACCCAGAGGTTTCGTTAGTACCAATACGTCTCCTACCACTGCGTTATCTGGACTGCGACATAAACATGCAAAATTAAACAAAATCAAGTGATTATCAAGCGTTGGAGAAAACTTACACAATGTATTCATTTGGCTGACAAACTGTTGTGGCAACACCACCAATAGTACACCACGGATTCACGACAGTTTGTCCACCGGTGACCGTCGTGCCAGCTTCTAACGCGGAGTCTTTGAATCCCCTCATGATTAAAGGAACTACGACGTCTCTCTCCTTCTCGGTCATTTTTGTGCTAACGCCCAACAGCATGAGCATGTTGTCACACTCTGTTACTCCCATGGCATAGAGATCACTTATTACATTGGCACAGGCAATTTTCCCTAGAAGAAAAGGTTTCCCGTTGTTTACAGTATGATAGTTTTTAAAATTCAAATGCAGAATGAGTCATATTTTAAACATATCATCATCTCAAACTCACCCATCATATACGGATCATCAACAAGTGGATAGAAAAAGTCTGTTGTCTGAACTAAACTTAGCCCGCCGTGCCTCAGAGGAGTAACGGAGGAATCCATACCAATACCTGCAGAATACAAAATTATGCTTTAATTTGTTTAAAAAATCTGATAGCGAATTTAAGATGTTTGAAAATTAAATACACACCAATGCGCGGGGTAGCCATGTGCATAAAGTGGGCGTGCTCATGATCCTGGGCACTACCATCATCAGCCTGCAGTCCCTCAAGGAGTTTCCCAAGAATCTCCTGAGGGACCTTGCACCCTCATCCTTTTAAGTCGGCAAACCGCGTCAAGCGGAAGGTTGCGTCCAGGTCATGAGCAGCCGGATCGAAAGGTCTACGCAGCGCAAGAGCATTGGGATTGCCACCGAGTTCCAACTGAGCCACGGACAAGGCATCCTGTGTCACCGGGACTCCTTGTAAGTCCGCCATGATTCTTTTCTTTGTGAGCGCAATCTTTCCAGATTATTTAAACCCAAAAATTAATCTACAAGAATAATGAAAAATGAATAAATTATATAAATAATTAAATAATATTAATAAAATATGGATATAATGTAGACACTTTTTTATATCTTGTTAAATCAATATTTTTTTTTGTATTTTGATCAATTATAATATTTATACCTATTTCTTCATTAACTTTGGAAGTGTACAGATATTAAATTTGATTATTGAAAACAATGTCTGAAAAATAACATACTGCTCAACCATAAGTAAAATTCTTATAATTGTTAAGGTCTTATAAATTCTAACTATTTAATTTGTAACACAAAACATTTGATGCATTTGGCGTAAAAGTTAAGTAGTAAAATTATTGAATATCCTTAAAAAATGTGTCAACAAAGCGTAAAGCCTGCATAACTGAGTAAGACAATATTACAGCATTTATACCACATATTGGATTATTGTTGGCACGAATCTGTCTAACCAAGGTAAAAAATAAAAATACTATTTATCAATAAAGAAAATCTATAAATTTATTCAACGAAAAAGAATGAAGATGTTGATTCAAACTATTTAAAGCTCAAACAGTTTAAAATACATTTTTCTACCAACATTGTTTTGATACTCAGAGCATCTCTGACAACATGAGAAAAAATACACATCACACCTTGCCATGCTCCCTTTTACAGAGAGTCTACTGTAGTCTCAAGAAGCAACAAAAGAGGTCTACTCCATTTATGAGTATACATCACTAAAAAATATATTTATCAGTTGAGGGTGAAAACTTTCAGATAGCATACATAATACAATTTCAAACAGACTCATGAAAAAGAAAAAAGCTGATAGCAATTAAGAAAAATACGTACAAGCATCAGGCGTATAACCTACAAAAGAATATTCTAGACGAAAAATTCGGGCCTACAAGAAAAACCAGAGTTCGACTCCCCTAACGAGCAAATGCGATTATTTTCCCGAAGGAAAATTCAACTACAGGCGCTAACAACAATCAAGAAAAGCACATGGGGGTTGGGTGCACCCTCGCGAAACCGCGACTGTACAATCACTCTGCTTGCAGCAACCTTAAGCTGCGCGAGCTCGTAACAAAGCGGCGACATGCAGGCACGCACACAGTTCCGCGGAACGAACCTAACGAGGTCCTCTCGACTATCCTCGGCGTCGGGGGACTCAAAATGACCTTCACAACGATGATCCTCGACAGCAAGTGCCCAGGTTCGACTAAGTCGAGGAACTTACTTGTCAAGCTACGTGGAGGCGAAGTGTCCGGGCACCAGTGTCGACGAGGCGGGATCTGCGACAGGGCAAAATGGACGCGGCGTCGGAAGCAGTCGGCCAACTCGACGCAGCGAACGAGCCTGCCGGCCAAAAGCTGATTGGCTGCTTTTTAAACGGCCCGCTTGAGACGACGCCCAGGGACGTAACGGCTACGTGGAATTTTTAGGGATTCTCGTGCTCGATCTGCTGTAGGGGTGAATTTCTTGAAAATTTTTATCATTCCCAACAGATAAAGGTTTTTTTTAAAGATTTTAATCAGGATTGGAAATTTTGCGTTTTAGAACCCCTGAACACCCGCCGGGGTGGTGCGGCACCTTGTTGGGCAGAAGTTTGAAAAAATGTTGAAATGAAAATTATTTATGTGAGAAAACCTTAATTCTCGCAATTTTTCTGTATAAGTATAAATCTTTGCAACTTGACCGATAAAGCATGAATTTTTATCTCTTTCTTTTTTATATATTTTACAATTTCTTGATTTTATAATTATATTATTGCAATTTAATGAATTTTTTTGCTACTATTTTCTCTTGTAACAATTTTCTCGTTCGTATTTCCGAGGACAAAAACAAAAATATTAAATATCAAATATATTAAAATATAATCAATAAACAAAAATATTAAAATATCATCAATCATGTAATTAAGATAATGAAGATTCAAGACACTAAAAATAAATGTTAAAAAAAATTGTTTGTAAGTTTTATTAATTTTTTTATTTTATTTTTTATAAGTACGAGGTATACTACCAAAGATTTTTGCCTTCCATACAATTTTCCTCTAAAAAATTTCATTATAATATTCATACAAGTCAAAAAACTGTAATATTATCATAAATGCATGCTTCAAGCATACATATATACAATTAAGTACACAAAATTTGTAGAAAAGTTCATGGTAAATAATACTTTCAGTTTTAATTTCACGTGAGTAAAAGGGCGTGAAACTACAAACAGTATGTAAAGTTTCAAAATATTTATTCCAGATAGAAACCTACAACTAATGCTTTCAATATTAGCATATAATTCTGTAGTAGTTAACAAAGGTAGAATGTATACGTATGAAAAATACAAAACAATTTTCATATATGTAGACATAAATTATGAGTATACCTTTAAAAAGCGTTATTTGTCAATTGTCTAGTGAAATATCTTGTCAATGATCGGAGTATATGAATAAAAGAATAGCATAATAGGCTAGTATCACTATGATATAGATATATTTACATGCTTAGAGAATATTGCTTATTCTCTACTGGCGAGTATGACATATTTTAATGCTCATGTTCATGATTATCACGAATGAGATTCAAAGCCTGCTCATAAAATGTAAAATGCAAGGCAGTCATTAGAGCAGCTTTAAATTGACTTGGCCCTAAACCTTTAAAAAGGCCTCGGATTCCTTCTTGCTTAGTGGTTAATACAAGACAATTGACCAGACCATTGCAACGGAAAAATCCTCCAAATCCCTTCCTACCATGCTCAAATCCTTGAATTTGTAATCTCTTTCTAGCTAAATCAAGGGGATAGACTATAGTTTTTGCTACCAGACCTGCTAGGCAGCCAGCAACCAGGCTATTTATAATACCTACTTTCTTATGATGATGCTGAAAGAAAAGTTTTCAATTAATTTTTCTGTAAAAACAAAAATTGACAATGAGCATTGTGACAAAACATTTTTTAAATAGTTCTTGATCACACTGTATTATAACTTATTTGTTTGTAACATGCAAGACAAAAAAATACTAATAAATAACATAAATTCAACAAAAAGTTCAATTTAACAAAACTTTTTCTTTTAAAATAATATTTCACCACAGGTATTCTTCAATAATTATGTCAAAAGACTTACAGAATCTTCATTATTAGCAGGTAAAAATTTAATGTCTTTCACAAGTTCATACGTTCCAAATTGTAAACCTGCATGAGGAGCAATCTGAAGTAATGTAGGTAACAATCCACGGAAAAAACCTTTGGGTGACTCAGTCTTGTAAATTGTCCTGCAAATAAATACAATATCATTTTATTATACTGGACAATGGTAAATTAAATTGGAAACATTTTAGTAAAAATTAATTGAATGACATCTTAGAATTTAATCTAAAGATTATTGGATACTTACGTGCATGAATGTATGGTTCCCTTATATGCTTTATTCTGAGATGATTGTGCAATTAGTCTAGTTCTTACAGTATCCAATGGAAAAGAAGTCACAGTTGCAAAGCAGCCAGCCAATGCTCCACTTAGAAAATGAACTGTTTTTGTTTTGTCACTCAAGAAATCAAATTTCTCTAGATGTTGATTAACAATGATATACACATAAAACTATAATATAGAGCAATAAAAAAAAAATTAATAAAAAAAGTTTATTCAGGGTTTAATAGTAGAACCAAAACTTATACCAACCTGACTGGTTCCATAAATAACTGATAATAATTGGGCAGGAACATGACCTTTCCAAAGAGCACAGAAACTTTCTTCTTTAGCAATAAGACGAAATGTTTGTAACATTGAATGGTACTTGCTTGAAGAATGTTTTTTTATAGGTTCAACTTGCAGCTAGAAAATGAAAATATTTTCAAGTTCAACAAGATGTTACAAGCTTTACAAATAAAATCGAAAATTTTCATAACGACGTAAATTCATTCAAGTTTTATAGAAATATTGTAATAAAAATAATTATTCATTCATAATGTTAAAAGTCAATTATTAAATATGGTCGTCATTCCACATAAGAGCAACAGTTTCAAAAAATTTGTTCCAGATGCATCTAAGCATGACAAAACAAATTTGTAATCCACTGATTCTTTCTACCTGGAATCTAATCTTGACCACATCTAAAGGTTGGCATATAAATCTCGTCAAGCATCCGCTGGCTGCCCCAGCAATGGCATGATGGTAACCTGGTTCTGAAGAGGAATAAACCATTGTCAAGGATGTTCCGGAACCTTCGCTCGATGAACATGAAAAACTATTGATAAGCCCCAGCAAAGGAATCTGATGCAAGCCACCAATTAGCTGTGATAATTATAGATTGATTATTCTTGAATCTATTGAAGCTATCTCTGAAATACAAAAACATGGCACTATTCAATGAGGGCTATCTCCAGAATCTGGAAAAACACTTAACCTGCTTTGTTTACAGTCACAGCAGAAACTGAAAAGTACAAGGTACTTACGTGATTTACAAATTTTATTCGACTTTTCGATCCACAACAATGTTTCTTCCACGAAAATCAACGCAATTTAGATGCGTTAAAATGTTTTCTGCTAAATTTGTCTATCAAATTACGAGAATACTGCGCGTATAAGTAGTATGTTGTATATATATATATATATATACCTATGAGCACTGTACATCAGAGCGAGTGAGCCTGATGAGCACCAAACATTAAGTCCTAACCTTTCTTACATCACGTACACCGCGCCAAGAAAGGTGAGGGAACCTGACCAATTGCACGTTCAAATGGTCGAGTATCGAGCTCGACAAGTCGGATTCAGCCATTTACTTATCAGCTACTCCGCAACATCTGTCTGGAATGTTTTTACATTATTATTTGCCAACATGACAACTCAATGCTTGCATTTTCGATTTTCGGAGCCGCTTGAATTATGAGTAATAAAATTACGGATTCGGGAAGTGAAATAGTTTCTTACTTATGTTCGAATTTACAACTAATTTGAGACGAAGAAATTGATAATAATAGAGTAGCACTGCAAAATTGATGAAAATAAATAAAAGTTGATTGAAAATTTCAGGATAACTCCAATTAGCGTGAGTTTTAAGCCACTATCTTATGTGAAATGGTCTTAGTATTTCCATTAATGATTTACACTTTAGATAGTTTTGATGTACACATAAATATGTTAGCAGGCAAAAATTACATAAATATTATATCCAACTGTCAAAACTTTAAAAATATAGGTAGATATAGATTCTAGATTATAAAGATAAGATAAGCTCGTAACTCTATTCTGGGAACCATCAAAACTGACAATGACACATATTTTATCAATGCAAATATAAAAATTTATTTATATTTTGTGTATCATAACAAAAGTAAGAATAGAACTATTTTAAATTTATAGGTGATAAAAACTCTTTAATACTCACCATGATGATAAAGCCACCAAGCTCTGTTTTCCAACTGCCTGGATTTCTACGACGCTGCAGTAATCTAAACTCTTTTCATACAAAATTAAATACAAAGCTAAAACCTCACACAGAGGGGGAAGAGAATGCTATCAACAAAGATCTCGAGGAAATTATAGACTTCAAAACAAGAAATACTAGCAGCTGGGTCATAGAAGTAATGATCTTGGATTAAAAAAAAAAATTCATATATACCAAATTATTAATGATTCTGTAATTATTCCAGGCAAAAGTGAACAGTCTGTGTTTAAAATATAATATTTTAAAAAAGGATGAGCGAGCCAAGTTTCTATCGTCTCTTGCAACTCGATATGCTGTAAACCACGACAAAATATGCCAGCTTGCAAAAAGATTAGCTTGCAACGAGGTTTTAAAATAAAATAACTGTAATTCAAGCATAATAAGCTTAATGTGCATATATCTAATTAAAAGTTTTTTAGCCAAACAATCCAAACCAACTGATATCAAGAGAGCGAGCTCTAAAAGATGCCCTAACACCTCCGTATCATTGGCTGTTTGCACGAGTTGGAAGACTGGAACATGGAGTCAAATTTCTTGTAGATTTAAGAGCAAATGTCTTAGTAAGCATCAAATTCAAAAGTTAGTTAAAATGCTTATAGTATTATAAAAATTGATGAATGTTTTTTTTAAGGATTTAATAAGCCATTGTACAAAGGATTCAGAAGATATTTTACATCTTAGTCAGATGGATGCCACTCTGAAAGAAATGTTATTTTTGTGGTTTTCTGTAGGATTTATGAAAGTTGAACGGGTGACTTGGCAAACCTCGTGTGACATTTTACAAAAAGTATTACTTATTCTCAAATTAATAATTCATCGTTAGTAAATAATATTAGTAAATAATTTAAAAACTAATGAAAACGAAACACGGCAGGTTTCTGACTATGAAGCTATTCACCCTGTGAGGAACTGGGCTGATTTAAAAAAACGAGTTGGGCCATACAGAAGATGTTTTATTTTTACTCATCCATCAATGCCCAGAGAACCTCTAGTTCTACTGCACACTGCTCTATGTGATGTTATACCTGGTATATTATTATTATTATTGTTGTTATTATTATTATTATTATTATTATTATTATTATTAATCAATATTAATAATTTTTAACTTGAACATTGCAAATTACAGATTCAGTAAAAGGTATTCAAGATGCTGAAAATCGAATTCTTGGTAAAGTTATAGTTAATAATGAAAGAGTTGAAGAGGATAAGACTAAAATAAAAGCAGCTATATTTTATTCTATATCGTCAACTCAAGTTGGTCTACAAGTATGTATATCATTTTATTATTGGATAATATAAAAGATCCTGTGCTTAACATTTTGATGTCTTCTAAAGGGCATTGAGATGGGAAATTATTTGATAAAAGAAGTAGCAAAACATATAACTGCAGAATTCCCAATGATAGACCAACTTTCTAGTTTATCACCTATACCAAATTTCCGAGTATGGCTTCTAGATAGAATGAAAAGAGGTGATACATAATTTAAGTTTGCTCAAATTTATTTAAAAAAAACAGATATTTTTACAGATCAGTAATATAATTTTAATGCTGTTTAATTTTTAGATATCAATACAGTTTTTACTAAAACTGAGCAAGAGTCGATAAAATATAATTTGGACTATGATCAAACAATTATGGCAACAAGAGATCTGCATTTAGATTTAAAAAAGATTTTCAACAATTCTCTTTGGGGAAATGACAAAAGATTATCGTCAACTTTGCGAGAACCGATGTTGCGAGCTTGCGCATTCTATTTATACAAAGAAAAACGGCGAAATTATGCTCTAAATAATGTTGCTAATTTTCATCTTCGAAATGGAGCCGTTATGTGGAGAATAAATTGGATGGCTGATCCATCACCAAGAGGAATGGCAAACAGTTGTGGTATCATGGTTAATTACAGGCAAGTTAATATAAGAAAAACAATTTAAAAAAATATCCATATGATTTTAAAACTGTATTATTTATTTTTGTCTTTATAGATACTTTTTAGATGAAACTGAGTTAAACAGCAGAAACTATATAGAAAAATATCACATTAAAGCTTCTAACACTGTAATTCATTTAGCAAACGAAGCTGAAAAGTTATTTTCTACCAAAGTTGCAACTACCAAAGAAGCAGTGGAAGAATAATACAAATACTTCTGCATGTATATTAAATTTTCTAATAATTTTTAATTTATATAAAGTAATGATCTTTAACTTCTATAAAAGGTATTGTAAAATAATAAGAATAAGTATATTTTTTACATAAAATATGTAATTTTTTGTAAACAAATACAACTACATTGTACAAATTTATAAAATCCTTACAAATTACCTGCCCTTTAACTTTTTAACCTTTAGATTTGTTTTTTTATGCTTGCCAACCATTACTGGTACTTTATGTCTAGTCACTTTAATTTGTTCTACTTTTTTGTCACTCTCATTTTCACTATCACTAACATCAATGTCAGAATAATCATCATCCTCTTCATCATTGTCATTATCATTATTTTTTTCATCTTCATCATCTGAAAATAGTTGTAACTTCTTTTCACTGTTTGTTAGTTCAGTAAGGGGCTCAATTTCTTTTCCATCTTCAGAAGTCTTTGCACTGATATCCATAGATTCATCTGCACCTATAGATTCCTCCTGCCAAATGGATTGTATTATGCTAGTTTGTTTTTGTTTCCTTTGCCGCCTCGAAGGCTTTGCATCGGGTTTCTTTTCAATGGTTTCTTTCAAAATTTCAGGTTTGATTTTCTTCAATGGAGTTGGATCATCCAGGACAATTTCTCCTTTCTTAACTAAATACTCGGCATACTGCTCAGGAATACTTTTGAACCTTTCAATCTTTGCTTTAATTTGACGCCAAGTCAATTGGTAATAATTTTTACGATCCCTCACCATTGCCTATAAGAATTAGTAAATATTATTGTATTATACTATAATAAAATGTAAACTAAAGGTAGCTTGGCCACATACCTTATAATCATCTCCATATTTATCCATCATGTAAGTAGCAAAGTTCACTTCGTTATTAGGTAACCGAAAAAGCTTAGCTCTTGGATGCTTAGCATCTTCCTCTAAACGTTGCACAATATGTAACTTCTTTGGAACAAATTCTTCAACTTCGTTCTCACTTTCTGAATCATCAACATCCCCACCTTCTTTAATAAACTTCAGCATCTCCTTTTTTACATTTGGAATTTTGAGAACTTGGTTTGGATCATATGCTAGACCCATCTCTGACAAATTTTTCACTGTCGACCTCTTTTTTTCCCATGCTTCTTTTATTGGTTTACTGTAATAAAAATATCTAACTATTAAAATTCTATGAAACACAAAAAAATTACATAAATAATTGCAATTATAAGTAGTGATGGGCCTGGCAAATATAACCGAAATGTGTAGTTTACCATTCAATGTTAGGAAGCTTTTCTAGTTTATTTCTCAGTCTCTTTCTATTAACATTCGCTCGGAACTTCTTCCTGCGCTTTAATTTCCTTATTTTAGGCATTTTGATACTCTTATTTAATCAAAACTTCGAAAACTGACAAACGCGTGCCGCTTGCACGTGTTTTCAGATTCAGCCAGTAGTCAGTAGTACTCGGTATTATTTTGGCTGTCTCTCTCTTTTCAACATGGCGGGTGTGTTCCGAATTGGAATGAGTCAGTTATCAGTATAGCTGTAATGTTGGTATTAACTGACGTAAAATCGTTCCAGTTCAAACGTCAGTTAGGGGGGAGGCGGAGGCGGGAAATATGAAACTTTATTTTTCCATGTCAGCTAGAGTATACGTGTATGTTGCCTCTGACTATTTTGTCCAGATCACCCGGGACTCCTGGAGACGATGTCCAGGTGTTGCACACCGAGAAAATATGGACCTTGATTTTTCAATATTTCAGCCATAGTATATGTGTGTATGTTGCCTTCAAGTATCTGTTTGAGGTCACCCGGCCAGGAGACGATGTTCAGGTATACGTGTATATGCGTTGCCCTCAAGTATCTTGTCCAGGTCACCCGGGACTCCTTATTGTGGGATGTTCAGGTGTTGTATACACCGAAAAAAATCACATAGGATTTGCTTTTCATGTGTACGTAATATGCGCTTTTCCTCGGTGTGCAACACCTGGACATCGTCTCCATCAGGAGTTCCGGGTGACCTGGACAAGATACTCAAAGACGACATACACGTATACTCTGGCTGTAATATGAAAAAATCAAGGTCCATATTTTCTCGGTGTGCAAGACCTGGACATCGTCTCCAGCAGTCCCAGATGACCTGGACAAGGTACTCGAAGGCAACATACACGTATACTCCAGCTGAAATATGGAAAAATGAAATGAATACCTTACAGCTACTGCTAACTGAAACTGACTCATTCCAATTCGGAACACACCCTATATATTGCGGTTGTGTGATATTGAATAATCCAACAATTTATATCTGCTGCACAAATACATTTTATTTATATAGTGTACTATACAGTTATCATGTAATAGGCGGGAGAATTTAAATGTTTAATATTGAAAAATTTAGGATTAAATTTCTATTGCTGAACATTTATTGACGATTTCTTTGTATTCGAAAATTAATAATAAATGTTAATTCAATTTTTGTTTAATAACATTGGGTATCAAATGATTCAGTATTTCCACTTTCCAGTTAAAATAATTAAGATTATGCAGATAGGTAGCGCTAGTGGGTAAAGCTTCCCTTTTTATAATAATATATATATATATTTGTCGTCAAATGTAAGTATGCTCATAACCTCACAAAGAATGATGATTAACGATTTATCATCGTTAAATCATAGATTGCAAGAAACCCAAGAAATATGCCCAAACACAAGTGTGCTGTGTTAACTTGTAGAAACAGAGCGAAATTTGTATTTCCCAAAAATGAGAAAATGAGAAAATGAGAAAAAGATGGCTTAAGGCAATTAAAAGACCTGATTTTCAACCAAAACCTGGCAATGGAATTTGTGAGGACTAATGATATAAAAAAAACATCTCCAATTAAAATAAACCCTTTAATTAGGCAAGTAGTAATAATAAAAGAAGAATATGATCTGGATAACAATGACAATATTGATAAAAAGTCAGATATTAGGTATAACAAGCCTTATAATAATTGTAGTATGGATTCAGAACATCTTGTAAATGGTGATATTAGTGCTAGAGAAATTTTAGAAAATATTTATAATGAACATTGTTATTATTGTCCACCTATGCATGATAATGAAAGCAGTCAACAAAATTTAATTTGTCGCTACAGCATTGAACAGTTTGAAGTGATCAAAAAGGCTTGTTTTTTCTAACAGGTTTAGAAAGCTATGAACAGTTTTTGTACATTTTTAAATCATTGGGAAGCACTTTGAACAATGTAAATTATACTTTAGATTTAAAATCACAAAATGAAATCTCTTCAGGAGACAAACTTTTTCTTACGCTGTGGAAGCTGAAGAGGAAAAATCCAGAATTTGAACTGGGCATGCACTTTGGTCTTACCAAGGCCAGTAAATGGTCATCGCTCGATATTTGACCAACCAAAGAATTAATGAAAAATATATTCCTGACAACTGTAAGGTTCATTCTACCAAGTTGGAAGAGGAGGAAACAAAATTAGCTCTGTATGCAAATGTTTGAGCCAATGCAGAATCCTGTGTATGTATCCATTGCCACACAAATTACCTCAGTCTGCATAATGCTGTGTAATTACAAAGAAATATTTAATAATTGTATTCCAATAAATTAAAAAAGTGTATTTGTCTTGTTTTGCAATCAATTTTTGTCATTTGGAATCCATCAGTTTTTACATAACTTACTGCGGGAAGAGCATTACGAATGCATCCATCAATTTGAAAGAAAAATTCTCTCATATATATCGCGTCATTTTTCCGCTGAAAACGCACATCATCAGTCTATTCGTCGCGATTCAACGATACCGATGCGACGTCTGATGGCCAAGAAACGAAGCTGAGCAACGCCCGACGGTTTAAAAATTAACATAGGAAAAGGTAAAAATCAATTGAAAAAAATATATTCCCGGGTTCTGAGCACGTGAAAAATATCTGAAATTAAAAGATTAATATATGTGTCATTTTTTAGAATCCAAAAGTTACTGAAAAGTTGTCTATTTTTTTTACATGTTAATTTCAGTGTTTCAAGAGTTCGTTCAATGTTTGCGTCGTCTACTAATTATAGCTTCTGCGTGTGTTTACATTTTCGCAATGCAAGAACAAAATAATAAACTAGTGAATTATTGTTCAGTGCCTTTATGTAACAGTAAGCACAGTGATAATGTCGAGGATAATGTGCATTTTCATAGACCCCCGAAAAATCGAAAGTTATTCAAAAACTTTTTTAGTATCAGTGACTGACACGTTTATTTCAACTTCATGAGTTTTATCGGTTATTTTTGAGGATTGTGTTATATACGAAACGATTTCGATCTTACTTTCCTCGCGAACTTTGTAGCCGCACGCAATTATATGATCTGCTAAAAACACAGCTTCTCCTTCAACCAAAGGCCTTTTACCATCACCTAAAATACTTAATATATCACAAAGATTGACTTCCAAAACTGCCGGTTAAACAATTGCCGGTCGCAACATGATGCAAAATAGCAGAAAGCTCTGCGTGCATTCGTAACTTTGAAATTAAAATATAAAAAATCCTAGACAACTTCTTTGTAACTTCTTAATTTAAAAAAATTAAGATTAAATCAGGACCCAGTAATATATCGTTTAAAATATATTTTTACCTTTTCCTATGTTAATTTTTAAACCGTCGGGCGTTGCTCAGCTTCGCTTCTTGGCCACCAGATGTCGCACCGGTATCGTTGAATCGCGAATGCTATCTCTTTCTCTCTCTGTGGCCTCTGCCATAGTGGTGGGCCTGCGGCTGCGCTCGCGGCCAATCACTCGACATTTCCTGCCGCTTCTTATAGAACCTTATTCGCGATTGGTCTTAGTTAACGCGACACCTTGGAAATCGCCAAGCGTAAAAGTAAAAGGCAAAAGCAGAGCGGATCAGTTTCGAAGTAGCAGTTGGGCCAGCTTTGCGTGTATAGATCAGCTGTAGAGTCGTTGTGCTTGAGTCCAGGTGTGAATTATGGGGGCTGCTCTTAAAAACTCCACAACCTGCAGAAAGAGTCGGGTGAGTACTCGACGGCTACGCGCATACTTCTATCTAAGTTCGAAGCTTCGAGGCTCCGTATGCTCCGGTTTTGTTTTCACCTTCGCGGAGCGAGACTCGCACTTGCGAGGCTTCTAACGACACTCTTACAGCTATTGCCCAATAGTGTTATGACAGCTCGGGTCTCTTTTGACCGCTGTGTCAAGTTCGAGAGCTTGCTTTGCATAATTCTGAAAGTCAAGACTGCGACGTGCATCTACGTTTTGTAATTATTGTGTCACTGAGTCGATTCCCTGATAGGAAATGGAGAGGCTAATGTTTGGGTTCAGCTGATGAAATGGCTGTGACAGCATCTCTGTCGTGCAAGGAAAGTGTGCTCGGGTATTAATAGATGTGAGATGCACATGCTATATTTTGCACACACACACATGCACACCTTGCTGCGGCGTAGATTTTGATTATGTAAGTTTGGGAAATGGATGCGACAATGTGGTCGCACTAGATTCTATGGATCCAAGGTGCACAGCTTGTAGAATAGAATTATTGCCTTCCTTTGTTTATGTTTGTATTGATGAGATCATAGATAACACTAAGTCTTCCTATTGATAATTCCTTTGGCGACAAGGTTGATGACCAAGGAGACTTTGTTTACAGTTGTACTTATACAAGTTTTGGCCATCAATTGCCTGTAATGTTTGAGTTCTCTCAGGTAATGAAGACAAGAATCGTGAAGTGAACAATAAAATTTTTCCCACTGTCTTTGAACAGAATAAACTAGCGAATGTGGAAAGTTTGCAATAGATCTGTTTGCAGCTCTTACTAATAAAGAAAACTCATTAATTATCAGGTGTATCTTTGCAGACTTGTCAGAATTGATTAAAATTAAATAAGACAAATGAATTTTATGAACTGTATACAAACATGTTAAAATAACTAATTCTTCTTTTTATTGGATCCTAATACTGTTTCTAATTTTAACCAGAACATTTATTAATTACACTTCAAGTAATGATGTTCCAAACCACTTTACATACTCATTTGCATTTAATTAATATGGTAATAAAGCATCAGTGTAATGTAAATCATCTCTTCTTAATTTTAGGTCAGTAGAATGGTGTCAAGGTCAAACTCCTAGGAAGCGTGCTTTTAGTAACGAAGTCCAGGAGAGAAGTATCCAACTGCATCACAACATCCAAGACCATCAGGAATTCCATGCTTTTCCACAATATCAACTGCGCACAACTTGAAATATGTAAATTTTTCTGTGACAATCAAATTCTCCTCTGAATGAAAGAAAGGCATTTATAGTTAGAACAGAATAGTGTTTTAAGTTATAACAAGAACAATGGGATCCTCAAGACCAACCGACAGATCCATTGGAGAGGCTACATTTTTACCTCAGTGGATGAAAGGAAAATTGGATACCAGGTAATAATACTTATTATCAACATGTTTTTGTAGGTATAGTCTTAATAATAACTTGTTATTAATTATTACCAGTCGTATTTTTTCCCTCCAACTGGTGATAGATAAAATAACGATAATTTTTTTTTTATTCCACTCACTATCAGTAATTAATTACCTACTGGTGATGTACTTGTATTAACCTTTATCACTCTTGACAAATACAAAAATTTCATAACTTCATCTACCTCTTTCCAGAAGCTGTTTTATTTGAACCAAATCAATCAGTCATATAATAAACCGCACATCAGAGTCACCTATACAATTTCCTACAACTAAACAAGTTTTTCATCGCTTCCGTCTGCAAAATATTTCGCAGTCGTTTGTTTTTCAATTTTCGTTTCCTATTGCAAAGAGGAACACTTCTCAATTAATTAAAAGCAGGCACAAGACGTTCGCAGCCTTGATACATCGCGTCGAAAAAAACGAGCGTCGCTGCACTTTCGCGTCGCTCGGAGATAACGAAATGCACGTGCCGCGGAATTGTGTGTCGTCGTCGTCGTCGTTGTCTGTAATAAGTATAGGTCGGAGGGGAGAGAGAGAGAGAGAGAGAGAGAGGCGATTACATAGTGAGTGATGAATAGAGGTATAAACACAAAGTGCTCCCTGCGATAAATTGGAAGCTATACGTCTCTATATTATATACAAGAGGGTATAGAATTTCAGACTTTTTTTGCAACCAAGCGCTTTTCGTCAATTTCAATTTGATCGCGTGAATTTTGCATGATTGTACTCATATAAAAGAAGAGCTACAATTTTATCCTTCAAACCGCTAGTTTATTATTGCTGAAGAATAAAAATATACATTGATGGTTGAACAATTAAAAAACATTTTCGTTATAACTTGAAAAACTTAAATAGTTCGGAAATAAAGCGCACAAGAATATTATACGATTCCACTCGTATGAGATGCATATCAAACGAAAACGTGATGTCGTATCGTCATTTTGAAGACTTGTATCGCGTTGACTCATCGTTTGATAAAATACGTAGGTACAGTTTACAGACTCACTTGGATCGTCGTCGGGTCAGCTGTATAATATAAACGGGAACGAGTCTGGTTTTATCTTAACAGTAGGGTGCAGCATATAATGTACATAAATTCTCGCCGTAAACGGCTCGAACGAATTCGTTGTTTATCGCGAGGCTGCAACAAACAATTTCTCGCTAATCTCCAACTGTCTCGATAAAGCAGGCGCGAGAGAAGCGCAGCGAACAAAAAGAAAGATGATGAAACCGCATGAGATCGTGTCATCGCTTTGTTCTCTATAAGTAATGCATTCGATTTTTATGTAAGTCCCAGACAAAATATGAATTTTTAACAAAGCGCTAATGCAATATTTATCAACAGATCCTTATCGGGAGGAAACTTGAAATTCGCTAGAGTATTTAGAGATAAAGTAAATGTTGTGCTTATAGTAGTGCAATGTTTATAAATAACCCGTGGTGTGTTATCTTAATTTAAGTAAACTTCTTCGCTGTAAAGTACTTATAAGATAATTCGAAAAATTCAACGTCGCGCGCATTCGAGCAAAATACATCATTAAATCTCTACGTCACATGTTGACCCGCGTAAACAGTCCGCCGATAAAGTCACGGCACACACCTCCAAAGACTCAAGCCTGCGCGAATCTGCATATATTAGTATAAGCTGAGCCGCAAAAAAGCAAAACACACGGCGAAGGCACGCGACTGGCTCAACGCGCGCACGCGGAAAGCGCGTCTATCTCTCTCTCTCTCTCTCTCCCAACCTCGCTCTCGTGGTCACGAGATCGGCGACAACTCGCTTTTATTTTTAAAGCGACGGGCGGCGATTTATATACGAGTATTGCAAAATACCTCCTTCTTATTCGCGGTTTTCACCGGGTTTCACGTGTCGTTTAGAAGATCGAATACGTATTTCTATTCGCAGATTCTCTCCCATTGCGGAAATTTTTCTACGACGCGTTTGTTTTTGTTTTGTATTTGGGTATCGAATAGTATGCGATGTTTTCTTCCATCGCAACATAATCTCGACTGGAAATTAGCCGAAGAGTCGGAACGAGCAGTAAAAACGCGTGTTTATGTGTATGTTATCGCCTCAACTTTGATGATAGTGAGAGATATTATTGCCAGACAGCTTATCTGTCGCGCATCTCACTAATAATAAATCGCGGTATAACTCAATCAAAGAGTCGAGACCGATGATAGCGGGCCGAGAAATTGGCAGCGATTCGTAACCACAATGAGTTAGAAAGTTAAAAACAATAACGATGAAGCGACTGCGCAACTCTCCATGAATTCCGAAAAGGGAAGCAAATTTACAGTTTACTCGTTTTTTCAATTTCGTACACTTTAAAACTAAAAAGACAAAGTCGCGCAAGCCTTTGTTTAAATATTATAAGGTAGCTTCGTTGTACGCAGCGGTTAGAAGCAAAATATTTTGTTCCGCGTCGCTCGAAGACAAGCTAACGCGAACCTTCGACATCGGAGGCGAATTCGTATTTTAGGTTCCGAGCGCTAACGCGCGCGGAAACTATAAATACCGCGAATCCAGTTTTTTTTCATACTGCTCGCGGAGATATTTTCGTGCCTCGCTAACCACCTCCGCGAGTTTGATAACACTACAGCTCAACGACGTCATGAACCGCGAGTATCGACGCTTTTACGAATGTCGAATCACGCGCGTGTCGCTACTTATACTTAAGTCGTTAAAAATTTAAAGGGCACCGCGCGATAAGGACCATTTAGTTACTTATGCGGAAATAACGATTATTGAACGGTTTCGCAAAAACGCTGACGTCATCGACGATGTGCAGCGGTATAAACGAAGACGTGTAAATGATGCACGTGTCGATTAGTCTCGTATTTTTGACGGTGACGTCAGGCGGATGGGACAAAAAACGAGTATTTTCCCGCGCGTAATTCAAGCCGCTTTTTTCATTTTTGAGTACGGCGTTTCGTGAAAATTGGCTCTTATAGTTTATAAGAAAGTTTCATATGAATATAATAATAATTAAAATAAATGGTATTGAAAAGAAAAAAAATAATTCTTCCAACGAATCCTCACAAACTCTACAGCTTGCTATGCAATCTCTTGAGGCCGCAGCGTGCCGTGTGTTATGCTACTAATACATATAGAACGAAAGAGAAAAAAGAATCGAGACAATGCATAGTTCGCCTCTATATACTATCGCTATCGTATCCAAGTTCATTTGCAGGCTCTCGATGACGGCACAACACTTGCCAATGAGACGACCCGCGAACGCTCTATTTCAAGAGCGATGAATAGATTGTGTACACTAGCTTGCTCGGGCTTTTTCTTTTTGTCACTACGGGCTACTGAAGCTACTTGCAATACACGCAAGACCGTCCTGAATCTTCTTCCTCATAACACGATTAACCATACGCGCATAGTCGTACATCCGCTTTACCTCATCATAAAGTCGCTATTGCACAGATTTGTGATGACGACGAATAATAATAATAATAATGAAACTTTTTAAGTTGCTCATAGCGCATCTGTAGTATGTTATAAATATAAACATGAATAATTTTTTAATTTTTAGCGTTGAATAGTAAACTTTAGAGTAAATATTAGATATTATGAAATTTATTGCAGTTTGGTCTCTTGAATATGTAACTTTTGTCTTTTGTTATTATTTTTTTTATACCAGGTATGCCCTTGTTTTATTTAAATCTTTTCTTTGCAATAACCTCGTCTACCAATTAAATCACAAGAGATTATGCTGTATTTGCTTAAAGTTTACTTCAATAAATTGTATACGAAATGATACAGAAATTACATGCATATGTGCAGGAAACATGTGCGGAATATGTGATTTGCAACATTTCTAAGGTTAGGATTGTCATTGTTAAAGGTACAGTTTTTTTTTATCTAGTTTGATTACACTTCATTTTCGAACTATATTTATTAACATTTTCTTCGATATACTTGATAATAATGTTAATTTGAATACTGCTATGTATTATACTGTATATAAATCATCACTAGTACTATGATTTGTGTCATATCTCATGTGTCAGAGTTGCTTGTTTATACTTTTGTACTGAGTAATATTTTTAATAACTTTTATTTTCAAGTGTAAGAACCATAACTTCCAAAGTATCAGGTGAAGGATTAGGTGGTCTGTAAAATTACCATAACAGTTAGAATACTTACTCATTTTTTAAAGAAAGCGGGACTTACAAAAATTGAGAAACGTTTCTGGCGCATGTGCATGCTTTTCCGCAAAATTCGCCAATCACCATAGACACAGCTAGCAGACGACGAAAATTGCTTCATAGATTCAGGTGTTTGGATCCTTAAACCGATTTCCAGGCATGCGTATAAACGACCTTCGCCCCACCCTCTAGACGCACGCAGTGGTCATTTCCGGCGAAGAACTACCTCCCCTCCCCCCTCTACCCTCATTGTTTCGGGGCCCAAGCCCAAGTGCATCCTAGCGTCGGAAAATCTTCCACTTTTCGGCCTACGGCATTTATCTGTGGACTGGTGAGATGCGAAGGTCGTCGTTGAAGCGTTCGTTCGGTCAGAAATCGCCGGCTGTGTCTAGAGTGAACTTGAATAGGCAAAGTGTTTGGCTTTGAAGCAAAGGGAAAGCGTCTGTCAGCCTTTTAGCTGCATATTGTTATAGATATCTTAGCTTTTTCGTTAAAATGAAGCAAAGAAAGCATCATATTCAAATTTTTGCTAAGGCTACGCTTAACAAATTGTAAGTAACGTACTTTTTTGTTGTTAATATCTTTAGCATTCTATTCAAAATGTTTCTATTAACCGATGTAACATAAATTTTCTAATGTATGCACGATCGATTTCTATGAAGATTTCGCAGTTTGTTTCTGCTAAAATATGCAAGAAGCCGATTGCAGGGAACAGCTACTGCTGACTCGAATCATGGCTGCATGTTTGGCAAACTAAAACGACCTGCGTACGCAAACATTCCCTGTGCCTCAATCACCGCGAAAAAACATGTGTATTAGTTTTATAAACCTTGCCCATTTGTAGAAAAATATTAGAGAAAAAACGAAACGTTCCACCGAATTCTATCGCAATAACTTATGAAAGCAATTTTCAACTTTCAGGTTCGACTACACAGAGAGCACCTTTAGCCCGCCAGCAGACGATACCTTCTTCTACATCCGCTACCCGAAGTCTTCGTCTCAAGACACCTCCGCTAATAGCAACGCGGGAAACAAGGAAGGTTTCAGGCCGCTCAGCGAGATCATTGGCGGCGTCGGTAGCAGTAAACCCGAGGCAACTGCTAGTTCCGGAAAGTTACTAGCCGGAACGAGCGGCACTGAGTACAAGGACGCCAAAAACATCGACTTCAGCAAACACCCGCTGCCCTGCCAGGCGTTCATTCCGTTTACTGCCGATAAAGGTGAGAGTCGATTGCTGCACTGGATTTTTCCAGAGTCGACCGATGTTTTGCGAGAGTTTGCGTGGTTATCATTTTGCTTTTAACTTTTAAGAGGATGACTCCTTCCTATCGACTTTTATGTCAGCGTCGCATTAATTTAATAATATTATTAAGATACATTAATATAATATTTTGCAAAATCCTAACAAGTATTTGAAAAATTCTACGTTATATTTCAAAAAGCGGCGAAGAAAAAAAATTAACAAATACAATTTCCTAACCGTTAATATTGCTTTACAGCCAATGAGCCAAAGATCATAATCGCCAACAAGCCCAAGGTGAAGCATCTGCCAGCAGACGATGAGTTCCGTAACGACAATGCCGCCGAATGTGGCCGTTCCATCGTTAACGTAGCAAATCAGATAATGTCATCCAAGTTCGGCAAGTCCAATTCTTCGGACGCTTCGTCCGCCACACAACACCAGGTCGACGATGCGGCTGCTCAGGTAAATTTTCATACTTTTTTTTTATAATTTCGATTCTTTCTAAACTAATTCTAAAATTGAATAGTTCAGAGCTATTCTGGATAATGTTTCTTAAAGGCATTCGCCTGAAGACCACAAATCGAACTAACGTTTTCGAATCATTGCAGCAGAAGAAAGCAAGCCGATCGTTGCCAGCAACGCCGCTGGCCTCGCCCTCGGGTACTCCGGACAGCTCACCGAAGACACGTCGGCGAGCCTACGGCAACCGCTTCTTCACGCCAGCTTTCATGCCTGACAGCAGTGGCGAGTATCAACAGCAGCAGTCTCAACGCTACAAGAATGGCTGGCTACTGAGCAGTATTTTAGGCCAATCGCGTGAGCTCATCGCCCCGAAAATCGAGGAGGAAGACGAGCAGCTAGGGCAGGAACCAATCCCCAGTCGAGCTCTCAGTCGCAAAAAGTCCATATCCTCGCAGAATCTCACCTACCTAGGCAAGGAGGATAAAAAACAGGAAACCACCAAGTCGCATATCCTCATGCAGGCCAAGCCATCCGAGCTTCGAGAGATGAACTTTTGGTCGCCGACCTCTATGTAAATCGGTCGCTTTCACACGAGCATTGATTTCGGTTTAAAATATACTTGTAAGACAGGAGCGAGAGGACCCGCCCCGTAGAAAATCGCGAATTTTGATTTTACCGTTGAATTGTATTAGATTGTAGGACGATTTTTTGTTATTTTACTGCACGATTGCTTTTTTGGCCTTTTTTCATGATGAACTTGCCGATCTTTTACGGGCCAATGTCCCGACCGACTTTGCCTCTCTGTAAATTAGCTGATAAAAGAAGCTTGAATTTGGTAAATCTATGATTTTGCGGCGTTACGACGCTATGAAGCAAAAAATTTCATTTTACTCATTACTTGATAAACTAATCCGCTTGGTTCAACTTTCTTAAGCTGATAATTTTACTTAAGATAAGTATAGTTTGTAAAAACTACAGCTTCATGGAATAAAGTATTATATCTAACTCGATTAAGTGCATGGCTTTGTTTTTTTAAGTTTAGAACAGTTTTAGTTAAAGAGAAGACCTCATAGAGTTCGATACCTATCATGAATAATGTGTTTTTCTTTCACAGATATTCTTAATAATGTAAATCTTGAACTCAGCGTCTTTCTCATTTTTTATTTTGATTCGTGCGTATTTGTGAAAGCGATCGACCCATCGGTTAATGCGTGAAATCCTGAAAAATATTTCAGCGTTTTGTCATACATATATTTTTTTTTTTCATATATTTTTATCGCACATAATCCTCTTTTCATAAAGCGAAACTTTTGTAAATTTCTTGTAAGTTGTTAGCAGTTTTATGTCAACCCTTTATTGGCTCTTACGAATAAGAGTTTTGAGTTGTGGGTGTAATACTAAAGTTTAAAGTAGTAGGGATGGTTTCAGAATAATGTTAATGGTTTTAGATAACGATATGCCTGTTTAGGCCGAATTTGAATTATGGAAAAGAAATAGAAGATAATATTAATTTTCCACACGTACCTACACTGACAGATTAAAAGTTTTGACTTTTAATTGCCTTTATTTATTTATTGAGAAAGAGAGATTTTTTCAACATTCAACAACATTGTACTGTGCTTTTTTGCAAATATCATCGTCGAGAGCTTGATCTCGCCGTTTCAAGGGTCATATTTAAATATATTCCAACATTTTGTAGCAGAAACTTTTCTTTAAAATCGTGAAATCAAAGTATAAGAGAATACTTGATATCTGACTGATATTTAAAGTGAAGTTGTCGCTTTGCTACATAAAGATAAATTTTAATAAGCAAATTTTTATATCAGTGGTGATTGCAGGTGATATTTGATTCAATTATTTACGATTGTTTTAGTCTAATTAACTGTGCAAAAAAGCAGGGACCCCACAGAATAATTAAAAAAAAAAAAACTATAGTTCAATTGTGGATTTACTCGAAAAACTAAATTCATAAAAAAATTGATAGAGAAACTTTGAATTTAGTGAAATGTGCGCGAAAAGGACGACGTGAATATCAATTTTTATCTATTGTGCAATGTATTTTTTCAACGAGTTTTATTGAGGTTCTAATAAAAAATAAAAATATTATAATATTTATAGTATATTTTTTAAATATATAACGGCTCTTTTGAATGTTAAATAATCGTATAACTTATAATGCAATCGCTAGCTACATAAAAAAGCCTGGAAACTAAGAATCTCTTATTCTCTTGAAAAAAAAAACCCGTGTGTTAAAAACCACAAGTCTTTTTAAAGATTTGACTGATTATTACTTTCAGAAATACGTTGTTATCGATCATTATAATACGAAATTTAGGATTAAAAAGCTATAAATAAAAATATTTGATAAGATTTGTAATACCAAATAAGATTGTGCTAAATGTGTCACATCTGTTGAATATGTATGCCACATATCATCGATATCTTTTTTGTAAAATATCATGAGACATACAATACGCGCTATATTCACGTCTTGTTTCAAAACCTGAATATAAAATGTGATACAATATTTATATTGCTCAAAAGATAACAGTAGATTTTCATGTAATTGTACATCGCCACAAATATATATGCAAAGAGTGCATGTTGAATGCAGCACGATGAGACCAATGCACATACGAGAAAGTAAATAACGAGCAGCTGAACATTGATGGAAATATTTTGCGAAACGAAATCCTTGAAAGGTATTTTTTGTGCCATTTTTGTGCCGATTTCAAATCCCCCGATTTTTTTAGATTTATACATCGTCAGAGCCGCATGGCGCTGAGAAAAATTTAGATATATTTATACCAATTTACCGCGTCAGTTGAAGCGCTTGAATTTCCGATTGGACCATGGAAAATAATGTCTCGTATCTGGTCATTTAATAGGCCATTTACACTATGCTATTGTAACAAATAACAATGTTTAAAGCTACCCCTATGAAGTTTATTTTAACATATTCAATATAGTCTTTAAACATTTATAATATAATAATAATAATCAAGTGTGTGTATGTATCGTGGGACTTAAAGTTAGGTCTCATTATCAACGTGAAATTTGTCAATGTCGCATTAGGATAATAAAATTAATATATCCACACGCACTTTTAATTAAGATTTTAATTTCCCAGTACCTATATCCTTTCATAATAATCTGGAACGCAGTGATATGCACAATGAAGATAAAACTCGAACTAATATCTACTCCGGATACACATAGTTACTGATAAATATCCAGTAATTCACATATTCAATATCAGACTGAAATTTCTACTTTAGACTTTATATTATGATACGCCAAGACAAAAGTAAATATATCGTATCAAATCAAATTGGTAAGGATGTAATTAAAACTGCTGTAAAACCCATTTTCAAGAAAATTGTACAATTGTACTATATAGTGCGTACCTACAACTACCCTATCCACAATCTGGGAATACCCGATTTTGCTTCGTTTCGGCAAATTCAAATCCACTTCTTCAACTATTTATCCCGAAAGTCTATAATAAGTAGGTATCGGTATTCGTCACCGGCCACCGCTACTACGCTACGATCGGTATACCTATATATACAAGTATATGCATTGAAATCCATGAATCACTTGATATAAATGGATATGAATGTAGGTAAGTATGTACTTCCCATTACCTCGTTATCGTGATTTCCCGATAAATTTTTATATTTACTCTGCGGATGAATCAGCGTCTGAGCACTTATATATATATATATATATATATATATATATATATATATACATACACACACACGCACATGTTCATATGTATATGTACATATATACTCTACACGTGTTAAACTGCAGGGAGACTAAACGGCGCTGCAGTCGTCGTGCACCGATCGGCCGATCCTAATAAGTGGGGGCGACTGTTTCACATACGGTGTAAACACTGGTGTTACTACACTGGAAATAGACCTACGGCGCTAAGTAGGGCCGGATCAGGTGCCTGACAATAATTGTCTGGACCTGATCTGGCACCGGAACCGGACCGTATACGGAGTCTCACGCGGCGCGAGCACGGGCCTGATCAGATGCCTGATGTTGCATTGATATCCAACTTCAGATTCAGGACCGGATCCGGTCCTGATAAGGGTCGCCTGAAGTAATTATTATTTTGAAATTACTGATGGGAAACTCTTAAGATTTATAAAAACAATTAATAGAAGTAAATACAAATAGAATTAATTAAAAATAGCACTATGAATGATTTTTATTTAAAAAAATACAAAGTTAGTTAGTTCAAAAAAGTAATTTAATATACGAGATTCTAGGGTTAAACTGCGTCTATCCTCTGCCTCTTGCTTCTGTAGCCATTCCAGTCGTAGGAGTTATTGATGACAGCTCCAATTGTGGTCAGGAGCGTCGAATCGTCGATCACTTTTTTTATCAAAAGCTTGCATTAGCGATTCTATTAATTAATAATATCAAATGTTAAGAAAATAATGTAAAGAGTTAAAAACTAATTTAAAAAAAAATCATTACCTTTTATACATCTAAAGAATTTTGTATCCTTGAAAATCCTTTTATCCTTGCTTTTTTTTGAGCTGTAAACGACATTATTACATCTCTTGACAGAAATGTTTTAAAAATGCTGGTAATGATTTTCATTAAATCATAACTTGTGTTAGTCGTCCAAAGAAGATGTTGTTGCTAAAAAACAAAATGAAATATACATTAATAAGTTTTAATTGTATGAATTAACTTGAAAGGCTTTAAAGAATGTTAAACATTTATTATTATACTTACTAAATCATCGAACATTTGACCTTCTTGATCACTGTCGAAGTTGTCAAAGTTTTCCATGGATGACATAGGAAAATGGTGTGCATCGTAACTTTCGCAAAAAGTTTGAAATGCCACTAATCTTTCATTTTTTGTCATTTGTCTTGATTCCATTATAAAAGTCTTAATCTCATCTACATCCTTTTGCATAACTGTTAGTTTGACATCTAATGCATTAATTTTTGTTGAAAGAGTAGTCTTCATAGCTAAAAGTAAGCATATTAAATAATTAGTCTGGTTGAAATAAAAACTATTATAGCACACTCTTTAGCAAAGTTATCTAGGTATAATCCAGTTGATTCTCGATGCTGGTTGTTGAAATCTTCAACGTTTTCTAATGAATTGGGAGGCAATTCAAGTGGTAGCTGCTTAGTCGATTCAACATCCATGGATGAAACAGGAGTAAAATCATTTTTATCACTACACATTTTTTCAGAAAAATTTTTCACTGCATTTTCACTTTTTAGTTTTTTCTGTCTGTGATAATACTTCCGCGACCTTAATCTACTGTTTCGACATATTTGTGCTGCCTTGTACATTTTATTTTTATAATAAAACTATAGAATCATTTATTAAAACTGGAGTAAAAAATTTGGAGTCGTGAGTATTATTTAGGTTATGTTCCGATAACTTTACTTCACTTCAAGACATTTTTCCTCTATGATACTCATGTTACGGCTACATTCCGGCTGCATTCCAGCAGCCAAATAATATATTTTATATTTAAGGTACCGGATCCGTACCAGACTCGCGCCGCGTGAGATGCCGTAGCAGAAACCTTAAGGTTACTTCAGGATCTCCAGTTCAGGGCCGGATTATACATACGGCACGCCGTGCTCAATTTCCAGTCAGGTTGTAGCGGAGATGTGTGGACGTGCGTTGTTCGATGCTATATCGCCAGAATCAATAAATCGATCAATAAGTGATTCTAGATTACGACGCTCATGCGTTACAAGTGACATTCGCCAGAAATACATTTACTGGAAGGAGCATTCGTTAAAGAGAAACGAATTCACATGTCGCAAGGTTCTGCTGATACGGCGGATAACTCGTGCGTGTACCAAGTAGACCTTATATACATGCACGCAACACAGAAGAACAGACGGTATCTAATCTCGAGGATAAAGCATCTTTTCCTATGTTTTCGGTGATATAACCAGGAGTATATATATTATTAATACAAAGTGACTCTTTTTATTACTGGCTCTGAGACTGTGCAGTGTGCGCGCAATTCGTCCTACCCGCACAGATCGACGATTTTTTTTTCCTCGCGCACTCTATCATCCGCGACTGCTGCTACTTGGCCTTTTTATCCTTCTACGTGGGAGTCTGGAGAGAATCGGAGTTTATAAAGGTGAATATCGTGGTTTCATGCTGAAGATTAAATTAAATTAAAACAATTTAAAGTTGTTTTGATCAAGTGTAGTTGACCATGTTGCAATAACATAGCTGAGATATTCACTTGATATTCTTGTTTTTATCTTTCTTTGAGGTCAAACGTGATTTTTCTCATTTTCCATTAAGATTCTGTGCTGTAAAGAATAATTTTTATTCTCTCAAACATCTCTTAGTCTTGAAGGAATGTAACTGATGTAAATGATTTCGTGGCCCGAATCAGTGCAATATGCATATGATAACAATGAGACATAAACAGATATTCTCATACCTGTTGGAGTAGATTTTTTTTTAATGTCTTCTTTATTATACTTGAGTTGTGAAATCATCATTTTAAATATCTAAATCTTTTTGCTATAGAATGAAATATCATTGAAATAATTTATGTATTTAATGAAAGTGAAAATTGTTTTTTAATGTATTATTAGAATAAGCCATTATCAAGTCTTCTTTTTTTTCCAGGACTGATTGCACATTAATAAGCAAAATAAATAAACAATGACTGAGGTCGAGTTTTGTAATGCCAATATTAGTCATTTTTTTGCTTTACCAACAATGAGAAATAATAGTCTCATCACTCATTTCCTAACACCTCAGGATGTTCATATAAAAGATGGAAATGGCAATAGTCCACTGCACTTTGCAGTAGCATCCAATGATATTGATATCATTCAGTTGCTTCTAAATACTGGAGCTATAGTTAATGACTCTAGAATGGATGGCTTGACTCCGCTGCACGTTGCCATTGAATCTGGCAAGGAAAAAAATGTCAAATTACTTTTGAACCATAATGCAAGATTGGATATTAAGGACTTGTTTGGCAAAACTCCCTTACACCACTTAGCTGCTTGTATTAACTATTACAATGAAGAAGTGATGCTCAATATAGCAAGATTAATTCTGCAGTATGGAATTGATGTTAAGGTATGCATTAAATATATATTACATTTCAAGAATAATAAAAACTGCTTCATCACTAATCTGTTTAAATTTTTTTCAGACTACACTCAATGAATGCACTGATTCTGGCGAAACTGCACTACACTATGCCATTATAAATGGTAGCACAGAGCTCATTAAATTATTTCTACAGTACGGAGCAAATGTCAATGCTAAAAACAGAGATGGGAAAAGCCCTCTATATTTTGCGATTGAATTCAACAATTTAAGCATGGCCAAAGTATTGTTGAGAAATGGAGCAAGGGTCAATGATAAAATGAATCACGGTTTGACAGCACTGCATGAAGCAATAACAAGGAGGGCCGAAAAGAGCGTTCGGCTGCTTCTTAATTACAAGGCAGAGGTAAATGCAAAGGATATCTATGGTAAAACACCTCTTCATCTGGCAGCTCGACTGAATTACCTGGATGAAAGAACTATGGACAAAATAGTGAAACTCCTTTTAGATAAAGGGGCCGATGTGAACGATTACACGAATTTAGGAGAAACTGCTTTTCACTGTGCTGTTGTCAATGGTAATGAAAAATTGGTCAGATTATTTTTGGAGTACGGAGCGGACGTGAACATGAAAAATTACGACGGCAAGAGTCCTCTACATTTCGCAATACAATACAGCAACAAAAATATTGTGAAACTACTGTTGGACAGAGGAGCCAACGTTGACGAGAGAACAAACGACGGTAAATTAGCTCTGCACGTTGCGGTAGCCGTAGAAGATGAGAACATGATGAAAATTCTGTTAGAGTACAACGCCGACGTCAACGCTATCGACAAAAGCGGCAAAACCCCGCTATCTCTGGCCTTCGAAGTAGCCCACATGAGAAGCATATACAACCCTTGGAATGGTTTCTGTCCCATGCACACGGAAATCGGATGCGACGACAACATGTTCGAATTGCTAGTCAAACACATAGCGAAGCTGAATTTCGTCTGCGAAGAAAATCAGAAAATGATCGTCAACAGCGAAAAGCTGAACCTCTTCTACAGAGACTGCCAAGCCGAGCTGACGAAGATGAAGGAGAACAAGGTCTGTGACAACATATCGATGTACAAAGTATTGACGAAGAGCATGAATACAGTCGTGGGATACACGAGAAACGAGAATTTATCGAAGATCTTGGAATTGGATTTGTATGCCAACGAGTTTCCCATTTATTACCAGATGCTAAGGGAACGATTCTACAAGGCAGAGAGCAGAAAACAACTGTTGGAATCTTCGACGGCGACGTTTCGCTCTCTTGTCAAACCTTTTTCTCTCCCGGACCTCGTGACGAACGAGATCCTGAGCTATTTGACGATAGAAGATTTAGTAAGCTTGAAAATAACGTGACGATATACTCGCAGAGTATTTATAGAAACTTTTATACTCGAGACCGCATGTGATACATTTTATATATACCATAACCATGATCATTGATTGACTGTTGTGAATGTTGTTAATATGTAAATATTTATTATTCCAAGTAATTTATACGTTATCTTGATATTATTATCAAGTTTTTTTTATATTATAAAAAGTAAATGTTTAATACAAATAGAAAAATATTGCTTATCCGTTATTGTAATTTTTGGTGCATCATTTTGTATTTTAAGTACTTATGCATATCCGTGACTTTCTAAAAACGTGAATAACTCGTTATGCTCTATATTTATACCGTGACATCAAACATCAAATAGTGACGTCACGATTAGGATTGAATAATTTAAATCGTATTTACTAATTGATTCATAACCATAGCTCACAATTCGCAATAAAAACAGTCGTACAATGAAAACTGGGAAAAAATCCCTATAGCTCCAAAAGCTGAGATTCGTGTCGGTGCGTGTAAAACCGGTATTTTTTTCTAACGTGCATATACTGCAGAGGAGTGCCGTCGAAAGGGAAAAGTCAACAGCCAAGAAAGTGGAATGCCAAACGAAGGCGACGGAGATGAGGATAAGCGACGACGAAAGGAAGGAAAGAATCAGTGGGAGAGCTAACTTTTACGTTTGTTTTTCACTCGATGCGCTTGAGTTGTAGACCGAGGTATAGACGTTTGTTTGCTTCGCAAATATAGTTTTTTTTTTCAATGCCGCCGTGGCACAATTTTAGCGACTATAGATATATTTTTTGTGACGTTTAATTTTAATATACCTGTGAGAAAAGGTTTTCGCAAAAGTATTTTATCGGAATTTATATATGTATTTTTTAATAAAACAAAACAAATCTATAAAAGCACTACTACCTATGTAAATATATTTCCTATAACTTTGCAAAGTGTAACCATTTAAGGGGTTGGCAATCTCCAGAGCTTTTGTCTCGTATACAGACGTTATAATTAATACAATCAATTGTATTTATACGTGTTCGCTGAGTAATCAATTACCGAGTAGAAAAAGATCTCACGGCGATATCAGGGCCGGATCAGGCTAGTTACGACCCGGACACGGGCCGTACTGGGAACCGGATCAGGACCGTATTACGGATGTAATGGGGCAATTGTCCGGCCCGGAAAAAGTAAAAACTTTATATTAAATATAAGGCAGTAGTCAGGGCAATATCAGGCATGAGAGTAATTTTTAACGATTGGAGCACTGCTCTTCTTCAGTGTAAAGGTCCGGGCCGGATCAGGGCCTTAAGTATGGCTTAATCAGCGTGCGCGCATCCTCCTTCAGAGTCGTCAAGTCGTCATTCGTAAAGTGCGAGTTCGCTTATATATACTGTTATACAAATGACAGACACTGTAAGTATACATCGCCGTATTATGAGTATACGATGCTTCATTTCTTGTACAAATATTATTCAGCATTCAAAGAAAACTCGAATTGTTTATTTTGCATTTGATCACGAATTATCAGAAAATTAAACCTCATAGTTATACCGCCAATTACCGTCAATATAATATAGCTTAGTAATGCCGATTAAATCAATTGAATACTATTGCAAGAATACTTGCGATACTAATAATTTATGCAAATCCAAAATTTTCACTTTCTATAACTTGTTGTAATATATTATGAAACTGCATCCGAGTGTCATCTCTAAGTAAAACCATTGAAAACCTCCAACGCCTCATAAGCTATATACATGTAGGTATGTATCATATATGTATACGCCTATCCAACCGGTGAACGTCTCATCTCGTTATCTTGAAAAAAGCGCATCCCACAAAACCATATAAAGTGTAAAAGCGGCATTACGATGCACTAAGGCGCCCCACCGAGGCACCGACGCACGAGCGCGAGTATACCTTATATACTTATACGCGGGTGGCGGCGTCGACGCTCGCGGTATATGGTAGGTATATATATATATATATATACACATCTACTATATAGCGCGATATTTACGTCGCAGCGCTGCAGTGAGCAGTCGTCTCGCTCGCGCGCTCCCGCATGGATCTCTTGGAGGAGCATAATTATTATAGACTTACCTTACCTGTATACACATTGGGAAAAAATGCACGACTGATGAAGGAGCCTATCGTTCTGTGCATTCTCCAGTGAGAAGAGAGGATAAATATACAGAAGAGATAAGAGATCGGTGTAAGTGCAATAAAAGTGTTGCAAGATTATGCGTCTGCGCGAGAAGATGCTCGTTGTCTATTAATAGAAAAAGTATAAGTAGCAGAATGTAATAAGCCGAGAGCACTGCAACCTTGATTTCATTTCCTATATGAGTGACTATACTTCAATACGTGCCGCTACTTTTAATTCGCACGGCTGAAAGGCTAAACCCGCGCGAGATAGCGTTTTTTTCTCTCTATAGCTTCTATCTTTCTCTCACTTATATACAGGTATAAGATATTCTCGCGTTGACTGCTGCGAGTTTTGGCCTCCGAACGAAACGGTTGTTGGTTGTTACCCAACGAAAATAAAATCTACGAGGAGAGGGCCAGTTTTTGGCGGCCGTTGGTTACGCACGTTGACGCCCGTTGCTGGGTGGAGGGATTTCTATCAACGCGCGAATAAGTATCTCGTGCCATATTGCCCATTGCCCATATTACATTCAAGTTACTTAATAACCTGAAAGTTGTGTGTTGTGGCACCAGCTCCAACGGTCGTAGCTGCTGATTTGCATGCACCGATGACCGTTGGACCATCGGCCTATAAAGTATAATATAGTAGATTTACAGTGCGTCGATGCAGATAAGACTCGTATGCGTGACCTCGGAGCGTTTGCACACTATATCTAAGTACTAGAAACTAGGTTAAAACTTATCAGCGTCGTGAATCGATTGCGGATTACTTATCCATTGCTGTATTAGTGTATCTGAATCATAATAGCTATATACCTACAGTGCAGTTGTGTCCTGTTGTGTCAGTAGGAACGTTCAAATGTTTCGCATTAACGACAGTTAACGCGCCGTCTCTGACTTTTCATTATTTACTTACATACTTTCAGCTGCTTTCGCGATTGTCAAAAGAGGAGCGTTTTGTAGGTTAGTCGTAGGGCGTCAAATATTTTGCTCCGAAAAAACGGTGCAGGAACTCGAACTCGGCGTTCCGGGAAGTGCCAGTCCATTTTTAGTGCGCGCACCGAAAGAGACATTAGTCGCCGCGGGTTTGATTTTCTCTCTGCCCCCCTCCGCGTCGTCGCCTGTATATTATTACCTCCTTGGAGGGTGAGGCCGGGGTGTATTTTTAGAGCAAAACCCACGGAACATGTGCTCTAGCTATGCTATTTCTTTTTGCTCGCTTCACCTCTGATGCTCTCTGGCTTGTGTATATCTGAATGAGTTCCCTTTTTCTTTTGCACAGAGCCAGGATAAAGATGGAGAGTAGTGAGCAGAAACACTACGAGCTGCGGAGTCGTAGTCGATCCAGGTCAGAGACACCCCAGATTCTCAGTCGCACTGTTACTGAAAACGAGGGCTCTGAACATCACTATGAACTGCGGAGCAGGGACAGATCTATGACACCTGGGGAAGTCACCAGCAGCAGAAGGTCAGCTTCCAGATCATTGTGAGTGGCTTTTGCAAATTTTTGTTCCGTTTAGCTGCCTGGTATTAGGAGTAAAATAAACAGAAGTATTAACTCACAATCTGCTTGACAAATATTATCTGGTATATATTTCAAGATTGCTTTGGGCACAAAACTTGATTAAAACAGTTGATGGAGAACATTTTATATGCAACATGCTATTTTGAAAATATTTCACTAATTATTAAAATAAGCAGTGTGAGTTTGCTATGATGGAATTGTGTCAAATCCTTAAATAACTGTTGCTATAATTAGTCTGTTACTTATTGTTTGATTTTTGGTCACTTTGAAATTCTGTTTCTATTTCTTATGCTTAAATATGCTTTTTATTGATTTTCAGACCTAGCAGTGTGGTGAAAGCACGCAACAAAAATATGGATACAATTGCAGAAAAAGATGACACTTTGACGGATAATAACTCTGATACACAAAGCAAAAGTTCAGATAAATCAGTCACAATTACTAAAAGTACGAAAAAGGTTGAACGTCGATCAGAGCGTCAGAGAATCAAAAGGCAGATAATTGAGAATGGAGAAAGTGAATGCAAAAGTGAAGTAGATGATTCGGATGCAAAATCTGAAACCAAGGAAAGAAAAAGGGAAAGTATTACTCCAAAAAGGCAAATGACAAGTGACTATTCGTCAGAAGAAGGAGACAGAGAGGATGTGCCTAGTAGGCCAGGTTCTGCTTATGAATTCTATAAGCAACAAGGCGAATATTGGAAGTAAGTTATCTATATTATTATTACAAGTATGCTTGACCATGTATATATTGGTATAGAAAAAGAATGTTGCTTCACATTCTCATTATAATCAATTAATTGATTATCACAATTAATTAATTGATAGTAATCATGACTTAACAAATAAATGTTTACCATCTGACTATCAATAAACTTCTTAATAAATAAAGGAAGTTGTGATAAGTTATCTTAACAAAGAACATCTTGTTCTTTTCTTTGTGCTAGAATATAATGAATTCGCAATAAAATATACAATGTGTATGCATCTACACAAAAAAGTTTTTTTTTAAATTGATTTTTGACAATTTGGACTTCGAAGATTCGTGATTAAAAAGTCATCATAATTTTGTTTGTAAATGTTTCTCTGAAAAACCTAATAGATTACATTATAAGGAAACAAATTTTTTAAATTGGTTCAGTAATTATTGCTTATAAAATCGATAATTATGGAAAGTAAAAATCTTTTCAAAAGTCCCGCGACACCCAAATCGTCTTATCTCGTAAAATTTATGAAGCTGTCCTTTATGTGATCTGTTTACAAACACCATCATGCGCCGAATGTCTGACCTCCCTCGAAAATCTTCTAGTGACCACCGAACTTCGGAATGCTTCTCATCTCGAGACACGCACATTTTTAACCTAGGACCATTGAAAATATTTTTTATCTAACTCAAGACTCTTTTATATTGCAGTAAGTTTCCAAAGACAGACTATACGTACTCTCAGACATCGACATGTCGCTACGAAGTGGCCCCGGGCGTTATGGCCATTCCTAACATGTCCCGACGCTCGCTGCATTCGGATAACAGTTTCTTTAGCAGTCAAGAGTCTAACAGCCAGAGTCTCAGTCAGTCTTCCAAGGAAAGCTTCAACGAAGAGAATAATACTATGGATGTTAGCGAGATTCGCCGTGACTTATCGGTCAGTTTTTTTTATATATTTTCTCTTTCCTCTTTTTGCTCACGTTCGCCGTGATAAGACTCGGCAAATTTGATGTCTCGGACGAGTTTTCAACGTACAGTGCAAATTTAAAGATGTATCATTTTAACGAGTCGACTTTTTTTCAGGACGGGGTTCCGCAACTATTACCGCACATTAGAGGTTCAGGTACTGCGGTAGGTCAATCAGTCATTTACAAGAGAACACATGTCGAGCAGTATAATTCTACTCGGCGCGAGTATGTATACGACTCGACAAGCGATAACCAAATTAATGAAAAGTACGTTGGTGTTAATGAATTATATTACTATTACAAAGTTTGCTGCTCTTGACTATTGAATGTTATTTTATTTTTAATTATTTTTTAGATATGAATCGTGGGCGAATCCACTTTTGAAATCAAATGCAGCTGCTCGTTACAGATCAGCGGCAAACGTGGATTCCGATACGGAACTAGATGAGGCTGTCACCGTAAACAATTCTAAATACCGGTTAAAAGATACCCAGAGCTTCTACAAATTCACTAGTCTTATCTCAACTTGGTTTTTCGCGACTCTTCATTTGGTTACTTTCGGTCAGTTTAAGAAGAAAAAATTCTCTACTAGTCATTACTACCGTCGTTATGAAGGTAAGCTTTCATTACAAATTATATGTATAAAAATATATAATCCAACATCTATCAGTCAGAAAGTATAAATATCTTGATCAACCATGCGCATTCTTAATTGCACACCGCTAGTTAACAAGTCAGCCTTAGCAACTTTGTTTATTTTCAGATACAAACTGGAGTCGACTTCGACTACGAATTGATACGGTCATGCAGTACATGTATTTATTGCTGGTCAAAGTTGTACTTCTTGACTCGTGGTTACTAAGCAGAGCTTCCAATATTCGAGAACGAGCCCAAGGACGACGTACAAAAATACTTTGGCTTGTGCTTCTTCCTCTTGTTCTAACAATCGGTAAGCTACTAGAAAAAAATCAGGTATAATTTGTTGTTCAAGAAAAAAAGAGTGATTATTCCAGAATGAAAATATTTGTTTAGTTACAATTTATAGCAAAACACTCAAAATTAAGTGCATATAAAACAGCCGTATTCAATACAGTGCATGTAAAATATTACGCATGCTCCGCGTGCATTTAATTGCATTTTTCCGCCCCTGTATTAAAAAATAATGTTTGAATGTGCGAAAAGATAGTTCTACATTTATAAAACGTCACCCTCGCTCCGCTCGGACGACAAAACTCACATTCATCAGAATTAACTTTTCGTATCGAAACATATACTATATGCACTTTATTTGTATTCTATTTTAAGAATTCAGTTATTATATCACAGAAAACAGTTAATAATAACAGTAAATGCAGTAATAGAACTTTAAATAGCACATAAGCTCAACAAAATATTCAGTGTTGTAAATAATCTTATCTTTATCCGTTTCTAAATAACTTGGTTCAAACATATTTTACAGTTACATTAGAAAATAATTAATCGATGAATAGTAAATCATGTAAATAAAGAGAGATACGATAGCTTTCCAATGCTGAATATATGTATTTCCATTATTCTTTTGGACTTAGTTCGGTTTCCGTTCTACTTTTGTTTCAGGCGCTTACGTTGCACATAAACATACTTTTACTTGTCTTAATTATCTGCGAAACGTTCGCGAAAGTGTTACTGAGACGACTGCTAATGTTGTCAATGTTACACTTATTGATTATGAGTTATTCTACAAGTATTTGTCAACTTTAAAAAACGTATCTTTGCCGAGTTTGCCTACTGTGAACATGTCTTTGCCATCCCTGCCAAATTTTGGCTGGGATTAATTCCTTAAGTTCTTGCATTTTTCTTATTTCATTACTATTTAATTTTACAATATATGCAGCCTATTTTTTTTTATTAATATTGACTAACGGTGTTTTCTACTACTATTACACTGCGCGACTCTTTGAAATAACTCTTTTTGTCAAAGAAGTCATGCTTTTTTCTGAACTAGTTGTGTTGTCAAAAACAAAGTAATTATGTTCAGTTCATTAAGAAATCATAATTATCGTTTTGGGCTTGTGTGCGCTAATTAATAATTTATTTACTTAATACATTATAGGTGAGTTGGTTTTGTTCTGATGTTTAACTAAATAATATTTATCTACGTATGCATATTACTGTTATGAGCTTGAGAAATATTTTTATGCCAAAAATATATTTTATGAAAGTAGTTCATCACAGTGCAGAGTTTACATCTATACTAGACAATAAACATACCTTATATTAAAAATATATTTATTTTTCACTGTTAGAGTTAGGATTTATGAAACGTTTTTCTGTAAGATTATTTTTTCATTACTTTTTTTCACATCTATAACGTAATAGAATGAGAAAGTAAGTGATTCTCTCAGTCTTAAAAAAAAGTTATCCGCATCTTAGCCATGTTGCATCAGTGAAATTATAAATTATAATAATTTATTATATAAATACATAAATTAATTATTGGATTATTGGTATTTTTTGTTAGGATTATCCACTAGCAGCCTCTTGGCTTAACAAGTTTCTTTTACTTTTTTCCTGTGCCTACACTTAAGATAGTCGACATGTTAAAAAATAACTAATACAAAGAGAAAATTAGAGTATATTTGCATATAGCGAATATTACAAAATAATATTTATATCTATATGTGTGTCATGTTTTTATAAATGAATTTTTAAATTCTTGGGCTTGCATTTTAATTCTTACGCTTGCATTTGTTTACTAATCCAAAGGGCATTACAATACTGTTAAGTTTTTCATAGTAGACAAACAAATAGTACAGTTATTATTTCGTAAGATACAATTATTCCAAACACGCACTCAAGTAGTAGAAGGGAGGCTTTGAGCAAAATAAACATAAAACGTTTCGCAGCAAATTGTCGTAGACAGGTCAAAAGTCAATAAAGAAGTAAAGTAAATAAAAGAATGCAAATGGGAGAAGGATAGAGGGGAGTGTGCGTTTAATTCTTTAAACTGGCGACTAGTAAATCGAGAGGAAGGCTCGAGCTCCGATTGTTTCTCTGTCTATCTCTTGCGCGCTCTCATAAGGATCAAGTAATTTGCTGCGCGCCACCCCGGATGCCGGGTGAGTTTTACCAACTTCGTCTATCCTTCTCTCTCAGCTTTTATGAAAAATTGTTTGTGAGATACCGATGTGTTATTGTGAATGGATGATCGATTGATGATAGACATAAACACACGTTCTCTGCGAAAGTACGCAGTTTATTGTATATAAAAGGGTGATTATAAAATGATTTCTCCATCTTCTTCATCCTTTTTTTATTAATTTTTGTTTCATCAGGATTCTTATAATTTATCTTCTATTAAATATTTACATTATATCTTTTATTACTTTTTTGAAATTACCAGAATTCTAGTATATGAGCAGATGAGATAGTTTTATTTTGAGTTTTGTCAAACTATTAATTTACTTTTTTTAAATTTTTAATAATCTTTTCAACATCAATATGGTTTCTTTCTTTATAAAGTAGAAAATAACAAGTTTAATTTTTGATTGATCAAACAAGAAAAATTATTTTATAATCATAATTAAAAATGACAAATCAAGCCATGTATGCATTTTTTTTAAATTTTAGGGGGCTGGTTCCTGCCACAGATTTGGTCTGTCATTTCACTATCTTCCAAACATTCTCTGCCTGAAATCAAAGAGCAAGTGCCAACGGCGCAAACTTACGTGCATAATGAGGATTCAGAAGCCAATAAAGAACTCAGGGGTATGGTGGATCTATTGATTGGTCGTGTTCAACATTTAGAAGCTGCCAGGGTGGAACATTCAGTAAGTAGTCAAAATTCAGTCTTTTTCATAATTATGTTGATTAAATAAATACCGTACACAAACATGTCGTTTATCGTGCGCAGGAACATTTATCAAATGTCACGCAAATATTAGAAGAACTGAAACGTGTGGACAGCAGCATTTGGAAGCATTATGATGTACGTGCATTAAGACATGTGACTACATGTAAGTGAAATTCAACATTAAATCGAATCTGATAAATTTTCAGGAGAAACTGGTGAACCTTGGGCAAGAGCTGCAAACTGAAGCCGGAAACAGGGAAACTTTGAAGAACGAGGTGCTCGAGTCTATGCGTATTGAGTTAAAAACTCTGAAGAACCTGTATACGCAGCTGAAGACCTGCTGTGACATGGCTGAGGCAAATATTGTTACCGATAAGGAGATTGAGGACAAAACGAATAAGGTGTTTTCCGGATATTTCGGTGATGGCTTCTCAAAACAGGACATTGTCAGGATATTTCAGATTATGAACTCAAAGATTCTGCAGGATGAAGCGCAAAAACAGACCAGTTCAGCTCCTTCGCCAAGCCCTGAACTCGGCGGTGATAGCAATGCAATAGGAATAGCCGAAATCCGACAAATAGTTTTAGGGATTCTCAAAATCTACGATGCCGATAAGACTGGCCGAGTAGATTACGCTTTGGAGTCTGCAGGTATTGTTTACTTGGAATGTGAAATTTATATTTTATCAACTTGTATACTTGACTAATTATCGTAGGCGGACAAATTATCAGTACCCGTTGCACTCAGCGTTATAACATTTACACACGTGCCTTCAAGGTTCTTGGATTAACCTTGTATTACGAAAGCAACAATCCACGAACTGTAATACAGGGTACTAATACTTTGCAGCCTGGAATGTGCTGGGCATTCCAAGACTTCCCAGGTTATTTACTTATCAAACTCAGAACTATGATCTATGTAACGGGATTCACTGTTGAGCATGCGCCGAGGTCTATCCTGCCCAACGGCGAAATGAAAAGTGCGCCGAAAAAATTTAACGTCTGGGTAAGTTTCGAGAGCAATAAACATAAGTACCGTGTTGTTACTTTGAAAGAGAGAGAATAATTGAAATATTTTCATTAATTTTATAGGGATTAAGAGCAGAGAATGATTTAGAGCCTGTGATGTTTGGGGAATATGAGTTCTTAGACAATAACGAAAGTTTACAATACTTTTCTGTACAGGCAAGTTTAGTCACTTTTAACAAATCGTATTCGACCATAATTTTGAATTGCTTTACACGATTTAATTTTGTTACAGAATACGTCAATAACAACGCCGTACGGATATGTCGAGATGAGAATCCACAGCAATCATGGCCAACTCGAGTACACGTGCCTTTACAGATTTAGGGTGCATGGAAATCTCGCGTGATGCGCCAAGCTATTAGACCAAAATCCTCCTACCATAAAGACGCTTCGCCAAAAGACGAAACTAAGTACTATCAAAATAATCAATACTTTGTGTGCCTTGAAATGAGTCATCGGCGAAACGCAAAAAAATACTAAACGCATAATATTTTACGCATCAATACGAGAACAGATCTATAAACAAAACAAACACAATAATAGGACAGATCTGATCTATTGTAAAAAGTGAAAATGTTCAAAGAGTATTTTTATAAAAACATCTCTTATTAGTTGTAATGAATGCTGAAACTTCTCAAAGTTACCGAAGTTTAAAAGAAAAAGTCATTAACGTTGTTTGTTGGTCCTTTGTTATAGATTTCTGCATTTTTTATTTATTTTATTCAAAGAAATCGTTAACACAGTATATTCAAAACAATACAACGATAATGACAGTTTTGTCGCTGTAAGCGACCCTTAAAAAAGCCGGAAAATGTACCGACGTAAGACAGTACAAATTGTAAAGCCACTTACTAGTTAGTAGTTTCTAAGTCACGCTTTTTGTAAAAAGAATTGATTACTGAGTGATATGTATAAACTATATGTAAGTCTACTCGTATTTATAAACAAAGAAATAGTTAAGGGGCAGCTTACGACATGAGCCACGTGCGAAATATTGCACACTTGAGTTCCGGAACGTTTTTGTGATTAATGATATTATATTTATTTAAATTTTCTGTTCATTACCTAAAAGTAATTTTTCTTCATAATGGCAATTTTCTATTTATTTTCATTTTTTCATTTAGCTTGATTTCAATTAATCCTGCTAGAATTATATCATAATTTAGTAAGGTTTTATGATTTTTTTCTTAAATACTACTTCTTTATTTTATTTATTCTCAGTTTTCAAATTGGCCTTAGAATCTCATTTTTTTCATTCTATAATAAAAACGTTTTGGAATTTTATGGACGATCTTTTTACATTACCGAATTTATATAACAGTAAAATTTTTTTTGCATAATACATCAATATAGTTATATTTTTTCAAGTCGAAAGAATTGTAGGTAGTAGCTTTCGACTTACATACGCTTGCTTCCTATTTGTATACTGCGAAGAATTTGCAAATTTGCAAATTCTTTGATCTGACTGAGATTTTTATAAATTCGACTTGGACGATCAGGGAAGATTTTTTTTGGCACGTAATATACTTAAGATGAAGGATTTAAGGAATAATGATCCATAAACGATAAGTTAAAAATAATTACGTTGTCACGCATGTCGTAGCATGAAAGACGAGAAAGCCTTCCTTTTTTTACCCGAGTGTCATGTGTATGCACGCTTCCTACTCAGAGTAGAAGTTAAGTTTTGTGAATAAATAAAAATATAAAAAACTATTGTTATGATTGCAAATGAATTATTCAATCACCAAAATCAATATAATCCAGTTTAAAAATGTACTTTTTATTCAATTATTTTTCATTAAAATACATTTCAAATATACAAACACATTACCAACCTTAAACAATGTGAAAAAAACATATAGATATAAGTACTATCATGGATTATATGGAATCGTATATCGTGATAACACCGTATACCTTGTCATAGCCAATTACCGATTGAGTTTGCTTAAAAAGAATTCAAGTTTCAAACGCCTTGATAAATCAAAAATAGATCTATTAATGCGTTAATTGTTTAATTACTTGCGTGCGCAATTACGTTCTTGCAAAAACGCGGAACCAGTCTGATTTTTTTCTGAGGAATTCGCGTGCAGGGGAAGAAGGAGCAAAACGAAACCATAACCTGTTCAATCATGCGTCTATACGCCGCTTTCTCGCTTGAATTTACGAATAATTTTTAGTTTTAGATTGTTGTTATGTCAAATATTTCTACGAAACATAGAGAATACAGAGAATTAACGATTTTTATTGAAACTATTGCAAACAAATTAATGCATAAAGTTAATCATTCTGAATTGTTTAATTAGCTGTATTCTGGGTAAGTAAATTGTGGTCTCTATTTTGATGATTTATTTGTGGTAGTATTTTTGTTGAAATTTAAGAAAAATTTAAAAATTCGATAATGTACATAATAAAAAAGTGTGAGAGCATTTTTTTATTTATATTAATGTAAATTTTATTACTAAATCACATAATCTTGCATGTTTTTCAAATAATAAAATAATGTTTATTCTAGTGGACCAAAAACATGGGAACCAGAGCTGTCGCAGTGACTTGTTCTGCTGGTGCGGTAGCAGCACTGGGTGAAGCAAATCTTGCAGGTGTCCCTAGACTTCTGGAAGATTTAGCAAGATTGTCAGAGGACAAGGATACAGCTGACTTAGTCTTTCTTCTTGGAAGAGAAGAGACACCTATTTATGCACACAGAATTATTATGCAAGTTCGCTGTAAGAACTTCTCACCCGGAAAGCGTATTGGAACTGCTGGCAACCCAGCTCCTATAAGAATGAATCATGTCCATCCAGAGACTTTTAGACAATTCATTCACTACATATACACTGGAAAAATAATGCTACAAGACAGTGGAATATTTGAGATGCTAGGACTTGCTCAAGAGTTGGGTGTTGAAGAGTTATGGCGTAGCTGTGAAGAGCATGTATCTGTAACACTAACCCCTGGCAATGCCTGTACACTACTGAGTGCTGCATTGGATGCTCAAGAACGTGTTCTAGGAGGCAAGGGAGCATGCTCATCTTTTATTGAACGCTGCTTTGCTTACATTGGAGAAAATGCTGTGGATACAGTAAAAACCAATGCCTTTTGCAACCTTCCCAAAGAGGCAGTGATCAAGCTTATATCTTCAGACTATCTTGGATTAGAAGAGGAAGATGTCTGGAGGGCAGTGCTTAATTGGGCCAAGTATCAGGCAGGAGTAACTCAACCCACACAACACTGGACTGAAGAAGAGAGAGCAAGAGTTTGCCAACACTTGGCTGGAGTTATAAATCATGTAAGGCTTCTATTGATAGACAGTCAAGTCTTTGCTGAGGAAGTAGAACCCACTGGAGCTGTCCCCATAGAGTTGTCATTGGAGAGGTACAGGTACGCAGGTACAATTTAATTATAGACTAATACAAATAAAAAAAAAAAATATATATATATATATATAATATTAGATGAAAATTTGTTTCAAGCAAAAATTGCAGTTTTACACTTACTGTCGATGAACTTACTGTCGATGAGTTAAAATTTGTGGAATCTCAACAGGTATGCCGCTCTGCCGAATAAGCACGCGGACATCTGCTCGGACAAACGTTTACAGCCCCGCATAGGGCCATTTTTATTTCCGGGATCGCAGATTTTATCCAAGGACAAAATGGGTTTCCAGCGACTACTAAATCAGTGGTATGGTGTTCATAAACAATCTTGGAGATTGATATACAGAGCCTCGAGCCATGGCTATGCGGCATCGGCCTTCCATCGGTACTGTGATGGAGCAGCTCCGACGTACGTTATCGCGTTAGGTAAAGAACTTGATTTAAAAGAGGTTTTTGTAAAGCACAAGCTGTTTTATATATGATAGATTCAAGATTTTTCATTAAAAAAATTTAATCGACAATCATTGCGCTAGGAACGAGAGGCGAGATTTGCGGGGGATTTAGCGACATTCCCTGGGGTAAGACAAGCGCCAAAGGCCACCATTACATCCCTTCAGATAAGGCCTTCCTCTTCACCCTCATTAACGACCAGGACGTCCCACCAACCAAATACGATGTCGTGAAGAAGCCCTTCGCAATCTGCTACCACCCGGATATCGGTCCGATTTTTGGTGCCGGTGCTGATCTGCTAATCTCTAGCAACTGCAATATCAATATGGATAGTTATAGCAACCTGCCTCACAGCTACGATGGCGATCACGCCTCTAACTCAATACTCATGGGTGACTACTATTTCTCCGTAGTGGACTACGAAGTGTTCACGCTCAGCAGCGTCGGCGTCAAGGCAAATCACTGACCTTACGATAGAGAGACTCCGTGTACAGAAACGAATTGTAAAAAGGTTCTTGAGAAAATTTGTTAGCTTTAAAATAGATATAAGGTTGCATCTTACCACCAAGTCAAGTATTGCAGACTTGGTAATCACTAAAGAAAGCTTAGATATACCTAGTACTTATATTTGTAAAAGTTGGAGCATGAATCTCAATTTTAAAAGATCTCCTATATAAGCTATAATTCAAGGTGCTGGGGGCCCCATCAGCACTATTAGTGTGCTTGGCCCATCACATGTATGTAAAATACGCACATTTTTATCGTTCGCATTTTATAATTCAGTTGAATAAATCTCGATTTTATACATTTTATTTCAAGCTCTGATGAATTCTCATTATTTACACCGTCTGCAATAAGTGCTCGTTCGTTCCTACCCAATCATCGCTATTATAGCATAACTATATCGCAACAATTAACACTCATCAGCCTGCTAATAAACCGACTTGAATTCACGCTTTTTTCTCTGCCCGATATACTTATAGAGCGTATCTCACAATAATATAAACATCCACGCGATATTGCTCATTGCATAAATCCTCTCTCCTCGATACAATAGCCTGTCATGTGTGTTTGTATATAAGTATATATTTAAAAGAAAAGCGAAAGCGTCGATGATAAACTCACGCACGCTCATGTCACCTGTCAACCTCGCGATCGACGTACACAAAAGTGGCGCGTGCTCTGTTTTTTTTTGTTTGTTGTTGTTACTTTATATACATATAGATATCTATAGTGGAGGGAGTATTCTAGACATGCGCGCACCGAGTCGTCGAGAAAGGGACGACGTGCGATGCTGTCTCGGGGAGCGCGCGTCTGGCTGCTCGTCGTTGCGGCGAAATACACGGTTTGGAGTATCTACTACTGGCGCACCAGGAGGCCCGAACGCTGAGCCGCTGTCTCAGGTAAATATTGTACATACATAAAAATCTTCGACTAGCTCCTCTCTTCATTGATTTCCCCCCATTGATAGATGTTCGACATATATGTGTGGGTGAGTCGCGTTGTTTATAATTATATTGACGTGTTATCGGAGCCGTCCTTTTGCTCCCCCCAACGCAAAGAAGACCCATCAGTTGTGCTGTGGCCCGCTTCTCCAGTATTACATATGTATATATGTATATATGTATATATGTATATATGTATATATGTATATATATATAGTATACAGGATTCATTGCTAGTTTCGAGGTTAGCTATACGGGCAGTTTTTTCCTTATTTTTTGACGTACGCAGGTATACTTACACCTATATAAACTTGTTACTCTCGCGCGCCTGTCTGCTCTTTGTTTGTTTTGTCGAGGATAAGCACTAAGCAGTGTGGATTTTGGAGCAGTCTGTTCGATCGGAGATGACCTTCTATAGAATATATAGGTCTAGTCGCGACTATATCTTGTCGATATTGTTCTCTTCAAGATTTGCCTCGAGAGATTTGCGTGATTACGAGTTTTTCAGAAATCCTGTAGTGCTTAATATAATATAGAGTTGTTGGAAACCGAAGCTCGAATACGAAGTAATGAGTCATAAATGTGCTCTCAAACTTTTCATTGTTTATATTATGTACGTATACTATTTGTATAAATAACTTGGTTCCATTGTCTCAAGTTTTGACTTTAGAGATCCAGTTGCCTTATTAGAGAATCAATTATTTGTAGATACCTTGATCTGAATATTTTAGCAGTGAGAATGATAAGTAATAAGAATAGCCATGATACACTGTAGGTATTCAAAGATAAATAACCAGTAATACAAAAAATGTTTTGCTCTAAAGTTGTACACAACTTTTTTTCAAGCAGATTCAATTAGATACTATGAATAAGCTATTGTAATCTCTTTTAATATATTATTCAATTATTATCATCTTTTGTTTAATTAACAGTGATATTTCGTGTTATCATGATGTGAGACCATTTTGAACAGCAGGAGTACAAATTGCAAGATGTATGGAGATGGGGAAATGGAGGTCTCCGAAGGATGGAGACAGATTCGAGACTTGAGTACAACGACAGATCCTAATATAAGTTCCACTGTTCATGAAGAGGATCACTTTTGTAAATTGATACTGTACAAGGAAATAAGAGATTCCAGGTCAGTATTTTCTCAATCCACTATTAACTAAAAATGAAACAAATACTGAATTAATTTTTTTTTTTTTGCAGAGTAAGAATATGGGATGTGATAATTTTAATACCAAATGTCCTATTTCTTCTATTCATTGGTGTAAGATTCAATCGAGCCAGACTCAAACTTCGAGCCACAAGCAGTCCTATATACATGGCTTTCTATGGTCTCGTAGTTTGCAGTGTTGTGATATCAGTTGTTCGCTGTATAGTATCAATGACAGTTGATGCCACTGAAAATGTCGGTGGTATAGTAGACAAAGTGTTGTGGGTTACAGTCAGATTTTTTCTGTTATCAACAGAAATGAGCGTCGTCATCTTTGGCCTTGCGTTTGGTAAGAATATTTCAAATATTCTTTTTCTTGAATCCAATCTTGGGGATTTTATTCTCTGATAAAATGTATTATAAATTTATTTTTTTTATTATCCAATTGGACAATGCTTAAGCAGTAAATTAAATTTTGTTTTTAGGTCATCTAGACAGTCGCTCAAGCATACGGCGAGTTCTACTAGCAACGTCTTTTATAGCATTGCTTTTTACAATAACTCAAGGAACTCTAGAATTAGTTTTGCCTGATGACACTTTCCATATACCAAGCAGAGACTTCTACGTCTTTGGTCATGGTGGAATGATGTTTTGGTTTTGTAGCAGCATTGTTTTTACAATGGTAAACAATAATTTTAATTGATTTCTTTATCAACCATAAAAGTTCTGTACTATAACTTTATTTTTGAAAATTTTCAGATATATCTGTTCATACTGGTCGTACCGTACACAAGATTACGAGAGAGACTTACTCTTCCTAGTAAGTTGACATGTTTTTTTTTATAATAAAAAATATGATAATTCTGGCACAAATCTTATATTTTTCACAATTTTTGTTGCAAGTTGTTATAAAAATATGATCCTCTGTAATTTTCAGCAAGATTCAATATAAAAAATCATGAACCATTAATTTGTCCATTATTTGCAGATCGTAAAGGATTTTACGTATACGCCAGTCTTCTCGCAACTCTAGATTTAGTTCAGTCAATAGGAGCTGGCTTACTGAACTATACCCAAAATCAAGCTGGCTTGTGTGTCGTCGACTTGACAGCCGCTATGTATTTGACATTGTTCACGCCAGTGGTCTACCATACGTTCCTTTCAGATTTCTTAGGGTAACTTTTTTGATTATCTAATCCGAAATCAGACCAGAGTGTTGAATATCTAAAATTTATTTCTTTAAAATACACTATACATTTCAGGGTTTCGCAGCCATCGATAATGTTCTCCTACAAGGCACAGGTGGACGACGCTATGGATGAGGACACAGTTTCTTTGCCACATCAGCAAAGTTTCTCCTCCCTCAAGACGGACAGCGACTACATATACCAGGTCCATACCCCTTGCTTTCATGCGCCGCTCTTTCACAATCCGTTCTTTAATTCCGGATACCTAGCAACGACCTCGACCTCCACCACCGCGACAAGCAAGCCAGGCCCCAGTCGTTTCTACGCTTCCTCGAGACTGGCCGGCATGAGCTCTTCACACGCGAGCCTTCTCTATCAAGATTACTATGCCGCGCAGAGGCGGACCTTCTACCCCAAGTCTCGACTGGGGGGCGTTCGCACTAGTGCTCCGGATCTGCGTTCCATAGCCTCGACTTCGGGAACAACACCCAAAAGGTTGCAACAAGATAGCAGAACTGTTGTAGCTACAGCCAGTTCGTCGAATCTTTTGCTGTCGCCGAGTACCGCCAGCAAGTTTGCCTTTAAGCCCAGGAAGAACGATAGCAAAACCAATCTCTTCTCCTCAGACGAGAATGATGAGTTGCTGGAAGTTGAAGAGAAGAGGCAAGTGACAAGTACGCTTAACTCGCCAAGGATTGAAAAAAGCCGACGTGGTATCCTGGGTAGCGACGAAATAAGACAGGCAAAGCAGGAAAAAACTGAGGAGAAGAGGTCCGCTTCTGCTGCGGCTGGTTTGAACGATTATCTGAGGCATATGCAAAACTACAGTGACGATGAAAATAATTCAAATATCGAGGTGGAGGTCAAGATGCTCCCGCAGAAGTCGAGGGAGACGACATCGGATGCGGGCTCCTCTTCACAGAGTGAAGCGTTTTGAACCAGCCATCTTTTTTAAAAGACTGATCCTCACTGAATTTCAAACTAGTGCTTTCTTTTTAATTTGTTGATTTTTTTTTATTTTTATCTTTAAGAATCCTAATTACTCTGTCTTGGATGGTATTTGAATGCTGAGTTGCATTTTATGGTGGATACGCACATGATAATACAAACGAGCTTTAAATAATTAGATTTTTTTAATATGAACACAAGTAATATGGATTTATAAGCTGAAATACTAAAAATATTATACGATTTTAAATTAGTAATATGAGTTTATGATTAGAAAGGAATCTCAAAGAAATTCACTCTACAAATTATCTTTGTAATTTAATTAAGGAGTTACTTCAAGAAAAGTTCCATTTACTGTGATTTTCATAATCTTATTAAGAATTGTTCACCAACAATCTGTCATACATTTTAATGGTTTGGCATAACTATAATAATATAAAATCAGTATTTTCTAATTTTTTTTTGCGACTTGGCATACACCATTGGGCAGGCAGTATTTTTTTTTATTAAGAACTGTATTGCGTAAGTGCAAAAGTTGAACATTTGAGTGGCTAAAAGCCCCGATATCGATACATTAAACACTAAACAATTATCGTTACGCAACGATGTGGAAAAAGAGATTCTGTTTCTAAAACAGTGCGTTGTTGATTCTCATTGTAAATAACATTCGGCTGCTTTTAAAAAGTTCTAGTGAACATTTTTTTACCAGAAAATGATGCTATCTTGCCCCATTTTTTATCTATTTGTAAATATTTGGGCTGAACTCGATTTTGTCGATTAAACGTTTTGTTGTAGTAGTCAGTGTTATTTGTTTCATTTATCCAGACGATCAAGGCAGTTGCTGGTGTGAACAATTTGAACCCTATAATGTCTCAAATAAATTTTTCATTTACTCTTTCGTTAAGTCAAGTTAAATTTCTTTAAACAGTCGCTTACATTTTATACTTGCAATTGCCTCTGTTTGACCGCTTCATCCCTCAATAAGGCTTCTGACAGACTAGCATATAAAAAATGAAATTGGCTATTGTACCTTATCTCTCCGCCGCCTAGTTTCGTAGGAGCTTGCCATATTATTATTATAATATGTGTTAAAATCTTTTTAAATTAGTTCTATAGACTCTAAGTACGGGTTACACAACTCAAGAACTCACAGCCAATAACTGAAACTACAAACAAAAAATATCCAAAAACGTATTTCCTTTATTTTTCTGCTTGTAGAATCACAGCGTCTATGACTCGACGCAGTTCGACGTGAACTCGACGCCGGTGAATCCCCTGTACGCGGCTTCGCTACAGAGCCCTGACAGCATCACCGGCTACAGCATAGACAGCAGTGCCCAAGAGTTCACACAGAACCAGCAACAACAACAGCAGCAGAAGGAAGCCAACGGCTATCAGCAATAAAAAAAGAAGCGGAGCGACATGTATTATTCATTTGCGATTAGCGGGTGTTTGTTCTTCTGCTCTCCGATTGGAGAAACCGGGTAGAAAAATTGTTATCGGATTTTTTTTCGATGGGAATTGTACCGCTTTGATACGAATTTATTTTAAGAAAATTGAATGAAAACAGTGATGGATTTAATCGATGTTCCGGATCACTACGAGGAAATAAAGAGAGAGAGATGGAAAAACTTCTGAACGATTCTAGTCGTCGGAGTAGCATCATTTTTTAAATATTTAGCAGCGCATTATTCGATAAATGTATATATGTATTCGCATCAATATTGCTGGTTTACTAGAATTAAAGTATTCATGCCTTATATTTATAATTCCGAGTAAAATTTCAATCTTTTGATAGCAAAATATTTAAAAATTTTACTTATTGAGTTACATTAAAATGAAATCATGTTCTTATGACTGAAAGATATTGAAACTTTAATTTTCTAATTTATTTAACAATTATATTTTTCAAACTAGAAATTATGAATATGATTGATTTTGTATGCATCTTCTGATTATAAATTACCGTGTCTTTCAGTCCATTATTAACGATATTATTTCAACGCCATTCTTATCTACCTAGATCATGCGCCTTGTGAGAATGTAACGCTGTAAATTTGACCACGGAATTTGTGTCGCGCTTACCGTAATGTATTTTATACGCTTGATAGATTTGTTGTATCTCTACTTGGGAAAAAATGATATTCAATCATATAGACATTCATTTAAGACGTTTATAGCCATTTCATTACATTTTCCTTGTACTTCATAATATAAAATTTATACACTTCGAATTTTTTATCAGTAAAATACTTTATAACTTCATAAAATAATTATAGAACTGTACATACGTATGCATGTGGCTATATGCATTTCTATATAGTTTTTTCCTACGTGTGTCAAGTAATGAAACTGAATTGTAACTTTTATATGAAATTTTATTATTCTTGCATCGATAATATGATTTCATACTTTTTGATTTCAAGTTTTGTATGACAGCTTTGTTTATAGGGTATAAGAAGAAATTTATGTCCAACACATATGTTAGATTTTTATTTTTTTGTCCTTTTATTTATTTATTTGTATCTTCTGTATAAATTCGATTGATGAGAAAAGAAAAGAAAAGAAGCTATTGCAGAAAATAGTTCACTTGATTTAGTCTTAATTTAGTATCAATTAAGAAAACGTCGAAAAGTACGTTATTGTGTATAGATTTGCTTTAGAAATGTTGATGTAGCCAAATCACTAAATAATGCTGTATGATAACTGTACCTTTGAACGCACATCAAAGGCCAGTGACGAACAAAAAATCTGTATATGTGCATTCATTGGTATATCTAGACCAATTAATTTCTGCCAAACAATTGTTCTCCAAGTTAAAAGCTCGTACTTGACTCCGTCCCATGACGCGTTTGATTTTTCTCGTGCGAAATTCTTTCATTTTGGACTTAATAATTCAATGGCCCGCCACAACTATTTGATAACAGAGCTCAAATTTATAATAATATTTGAATATTTCATTAACATTTATCATGCGGAAAGCAAATTTCGTATGACGATTTTCCTACAAGAAATTATATGTATATGTATGTATGTATAACTTGAATGAGCACGTTTAAAAACGAATTTTGTATAAGAACAACTAAATCGAGAGATAAGGTTCCATGACTTAAGTCCCTAGGACTTGATTAACTGCGTTATAGTGCTAAAACATTCAAAATTTAAAGTCATACTAAAATAATACTTAGATACCGTAACTATGTATATACATAAAAATATGCGCCAGTAACGCATTAACTAAACTCGTATCAAGATGTCCCATTAATGCAAATCAGTTTCTTTTCTTACTTTAACTTTATCGTGAATGCTGAACAAATTATTTTATGATTATGTAAATAAGTATCGTACATGATAACATTTTCTTACTCAAGTGACTTAAAAACTTCTTTATGTCGAAATTGCGCTTATTCGTCATGTTACTGTCGTTATTCCAAGTTTTTTGTATTGCCGAAAAAAAGACTGAATTTGCAGCAATGGTTCTCGTAAAACATGTAAGAATGTCATTTATACGTATGAAACCGTCGCTTCTTATGAAGAGTAGCACATTTCATTATTCGCACTGAAGAACTGAAGACTAACGTGGTTCAATTCTCGTCGCGAAGACTAGAACGTTTCACGTACGAACTAACATTATTTCGTTGCTTTCTACGAAGACTAACACAGTTTCTCTCGAAGACTAGCACAACTCAGATTAAGGCATCTTTTTGACGAGAAAAAATCTTAGTTATGTTCGTTTTTGTGGGAAATCTGAGCTGTTGCTAGTTTTTGCTTAAAAATTTGATTTAGGGAGCGACGATTTGTAGTATGAGAACTTATTATAATCCAATAATCTTTATACTGTCTCATTACTTTGGCGTTTACAATGCTAGCGTTTTCGTGAAATTTTCTAGTCTTTGCGGTAATAACGTGAAATATGCTAATTTATACGGCGAAGATGTGAAATGTGCTAGTCTTCGCAGCCGAGAATGAAATCGTGATGGAATGATTGTGTAATTAAGGTATGTATTTACTTTCGAAGAAAGATGCTTCATCCATTGAATTGATTTTACGATTTTAATAAGCAAGTGTAAAACAAAGTTTGGTTAAGAAAAATGGTCAATTGCAAACGATTGTTCGTAGTTCTTTGGACAACTGACGTAACATCTTGCAAAAAATCAATTACCTTTGATGTCAATAAATCTGGATGAGAACAGCGAGTTAAATTGAAAAAAGCCAAGCAAACTACTAAGTGATACTGCGAAAAATGAGTGAGTGAAGTATTTTCTGATTTTTTATTTTGTAAGTATATTGCTATAATTTTACCATTATATATTCCAACGTTCTCGAGAAAAAATGTTCGTATATCGAAGAATGAAAAAAAAAAAACATGCCAAGCATATAATATTGTGTTGGTCAAATTTTCTGCTTGCGATGATTATCAAGCGAATCAATTATTTTTCAGCGATTAGTTTCCAGAAAAAAATCATACAAGTATATATAATTTTCTATTTTTGTAGGATGGTTGTCTTGGAAGGAAATAAAAAACGAAACGTAACACATCATTACAAACGATTTTGGAATTATTTTTTTATTCTTAAAATTGTTGATACCTTACTCCTCTTGAAGCTACACAACAACTGCGTAATCGTAATGAAAAAAAAAAAAAAATAATAATAAATAGCCTTCCTCGAGTCCTCTGTATGCACCTATACATTGTAATCAAATGCGCTATCATTCTTTATCAAAATCCTTAAAACGCTTTAGTAACTTTCTCAAGATTTACTACGTTACATCAAGATGTCATATCGGGTTAGCTGGCAATGTTTTCTCCTCCAGTAGTATCTTGTAGTCCATTTCCGTGCGGAGAACGTCATCAGCTCTTTGAATAAAGATGAAGGTGTCTATTATTGCTTTTGCCAGCAGTCAATTTCGCTTTTATTACCATAATAATGCCAATTAGCCAGTCGAGTTTTTTTCCATATTACTGTTTGTACGTCTCTTCATTTTTTTTTTTTTTTTTTGATCTTCATCATATTCACTCTAGCTTGTAAAAAGTGTGCTTTATATACACCATCATTGATAAGCAGCGCCGCCTCTTGTATTCAAAAAGCAAGAGCCGTTTTCCCTGATCATTCATATATACCTACACACTAATGCCTCACATCTTTGCTCGCGGAGTCAGATAAAAGTTCCATGTTTCCTGAACCGCGGGATCACTGCTTGAGAGACTTTGCAGGCACCTTACGTCTGAAATACAATAAAAGTACATCTCGTTTTGCATCGAACGTTCACGACCGAACTTTCATGCTGCTCCCTGTAAGTGAATGAAAATGATCGGTGATATCATTGTCCTTAAATAAAAATGCAAGATTATTTAAATCACTCTTGTGTAACAATCAGTTGGCTGCAGACATTCATGAATTATTACGAGATTATTAATTCTCACGTAATAGCGGTATGAATTTACATTGAATCTAATAGCTTTCTAATAAATGGAAACTATATCTCATTCGATAATTATGAATACAGTGTGCCAACAATTATTTGTCGTGAAATCGAAAATTAACATAGAGGTGCAAGATTGCAAGTTGCAATTATTTCTAATTCTTGTTATATATATACATCCATCAATAATCCAATATCTCATTTTATTGGGATCGACTAACGATGGAGATTCAGAACATCCTCAAAACAGGGATTTTGAAAACGCGGTTTTTCCGCATGACAAGAACCATTTGGCTCTGTCTTATTTATAAGTATCTCGTCCGTGCGAACCATCGTACATAATTATATAATTGTTCGATTTTCCCTGAAAGCTGCATTTCAATAAGCGAAAACTAATTTTTCTCGCGTAAAACGAAGCAACTCTTGGCGGCCGGGTTTCTCACCTAGTCACAATTAAACTCGTCTGGATTCATTATCACAAGTTTATAAGGTATATCTCACCTCCAGTCTCGACATACTCGAGAATGGGCTTCCGAATGAGAGTCGCGGGTACAGCCATGTTGAACCTGGGATAGAGAGCTGTGGCCACGTGTTCGCTGGCAGTGGAAACGGCGTTGGACACGATGAGGCCCAACATCCGGCCACTGGTGCAGCAGATGACGGGTCCGCCACTGGCGCCGCTCTGAACGCAACAGGTAGTCTGGATCATACAGGGCGTCAGTCGGGAGACGACTCCGCGACTGTAGCTCGCTGGCGACGATGGGAAGAAGGGATAGCCTGCCGTGAGTACCGATGCCCCTGTTGCGAAATCGTCAGACATGATATGGAAAAACTTGAAAACAGATATACATATAAGGCAGTTTAGCGAAATTTCATCCGTAGCTCGATCGACCAACAAACTTGGAGGAAATGAGAACTGCCCGTCGCGTGCGTCACAAGCCATGGAAGTTAGCGAATTGCGCGAGTGAACTTTTATCGAAACTCCGCGCGGCAAATGCGCTAACAACGACACCTACAGAATGTGTAGCGCAGGGCATATCGTCCGCGCAGTCCTTCGAGCTCGCAGCTCAATTAAAAGACATATCATATCGCGGAGACGCGCGTCTCGGAGGCGAGCGGCTATAGCACATCAGCCAATTTCCCCGACTCCTTCTTCTCTTTTCCCCCTTCGTTTCACCGCGCATTCCGCCTATACCCGCGACTGCACTCGGGTATTATGTCGTCCCGCGCTGCTCTCGATCTCAATGAGCGTCAAACGATGCGCGACGCGCGACGCGCGATGAGTTCATCGCCGAGCGAATTGTCTTCTTGAGTTCTACGCCTCCGTGACGTTCAAGCTCGAACCTTTTCACCCGAGCCGATTTGAATTTTCAATTGATTTGGGATCGTTCCTGACGAGAAAGTTGGAATATTTTTCCGATTCAAGTTTCCGATCCGACGCAAGTGATCCTCTTTGTACTACGAAATTATACGTATGCATATTACCTCGTTCTGGCATTTCAGAGGCCAGAGGCAACGCTCTCAAGTTTTCGTGCTTCCCCTCTAGCCTCAGCACTGCAACGTCGAATGGCTGGCAATCGCGTGTTTTGTAGACCAAACGGGCCCAGTCCTGCTTGTCACCCAAGATCACCTTGATCCTGCTTCCTGGCGCCTAATTCACTTGTTCCTATTAGAACGGGGAAAAAATCGAGGAAAATACACTTATAGAGTACTTGCCTCTCGAACCACGTGAGAACAGGTGAGAACAGTGCCGGTGGGCACGTCGACGACGACACCGGTACCCCAACCGGAACCGCACTTTACAACGATTACGCTTTTGTCGAGTAGATCTGAAAATTTAATGTGGAAATTCATCGCCCCATCATGCACCTTCTCCGACGAATTAACTTTCGCTATTACAAAAACCTCCTCTAATTGGATTTACATATTTACATATTATATTAAATGTACGTCGAAAAGCATATTAACCCGTGTATATAACATTATATGCCAACTGTACACAACAACAATCCCAAAGCGGGTCACCTGGCATCAGAACATGTGAAGCTCCGGGGCTCGTTAGCGCGTCGGCGATGTAGTCTTTGTCCGGCGCCCTCAGTATTTTCCTCAGGCAGGCCTGTAAATTTGCGGCGAACGTGTAGTCGACCCACTCGCCGCGGCACCAGCTCAAAGGCGCGATCACCAAGCCGCAAATTCGCCGATGCCGACGGCCCGGAGACCTGTGCGGGGATACACATACGGCCAATTAAGCTGACGCATTGGGCCGTTCATTGTTGCCTTTGGCTTCTCGCTATACACATCCGCTAAGTATATTGCCCGTGCACGCGCGCTTATATTGTATAAAAGAGCCAGCATTTGTATAATAAAAGTATCATTTTGAACTAGCAATGATCCTATAACAGATCATGATACTGGTATATAAAAAAACTGTTAAGAGCCGATTCGATATGAGTCATATTATTATCCTCGTATAAGAATAAAACATTACGCTTACTTATCGTCGACGAGGTAAACGGGCGCACCCTCGCATCCGGGCACAGCATTGGCATCGGTCAAAATAACGCAGTGCTCTTCGCCCAAAGTATTGCTCACGATACCCCTCGACAGCGAGTCCAGGAACACGGCGTTCCCGAAAGGCGCTGAATCGATCTCCACCGATGCTCCTCGCGTCAGTTCCAACGAAGCCGGTGGCCCGAAATGCTTCGTGTAGAATTCGCTGTAATGAAATTGATTTAGCTATGCGAACTGGTTTTCGCTGGTCATGTACGATCTAACCTCGCGTATATTCTTGAACTTGATTCCTTCTTCGAACACCGAGTCATTGACGTACGAGGAGCGAGATTCATGGTCAATTAAAAGTTATACACTGAAAAGTTATTTTGCATATAATACGTACTTCAAAACTCGTCTACCCTCGGTCGTATCGTCCTCCCACGATTTCGAGCATCCATCCGCCCTCAGCAGAAGGAAAATGGACAGAACTGACTTGTCGAATTTGGCGATTTTCTCGAAACTCCAAGAGAACAGCAGATCGTTGAATGTTCGACGCAACAACGGGCATCGCCACACGACCCTCAACGAGCAATCTTTTTCTACGATTCTCTTTGCTGATCTGCCGAATTGAGAGATAAGATGTGAGTAACGTTTGCTTATGAGTATTTTTAACAAAACTTGATTTTTTTTCGCAAGAAAAACAAATATCTACAATTAAAGCTAAACGCAGATACCTTATTGACTCTCCATCGCCGTCTCTTTCTTTATATTGCATCCCGAACCTCATGCTTTCCGTAACAGCTTGTGGCACAGCGACAACATCCCTCTCGAATTCCTTCTGCACGGCGAGAAGGAAGTCGCATATGTCATGTGGCCTCGCCTCGAAAAAATTTGGCGACAGTAGCGAGCCATGGCTGAGAATCCAGCCGTCGCTCAGCAGCAACCCTGAGACGCCAAATGCCGGATGATCATCGTGTCTCGTTTTCCCTGGCGTCAACGGGGACACGAGGACATTTCGCAGCATGGGACGGTCCATTGGTGAGGCTCCTTGTTCCCTGGAATGACTAGTGTTAGTTGGTACTTTTTTTAGGCGGCCTTTTTCAATTTGTTTGAGTTTCGGGAATTCGACTGACGTAGGTGATCTGATGGCGACGGAAGAGCATACTGATGCATTGCGATTGGAAGATTTTTCGAGCGATGGATCATTCGTTAAAAGCCTTGGGAACAATAGAGTGGGTTAGACACGTGTTTAACTTTTATAGTGTGTAGCGACTATGAAACGAAATTGTGTGATGATGATTTAAATAGTTCTCTTCGCAATACTATTGATATTAGCTGAACAGTTATATTGGGAATTCTACGGGAAAAATACACTTTCCGGAAAGAAAATACTCATTTCGGAAAATGACTATTAATAAGATGAAAGTACGGGAAATTTGTTTTTAATTGATGTTTTTTCCCCGTACTTTCTTCATCTTATTAATACACATTTTCTGTTTTTGCCTTCATGCATTAGGTATACATATATGCTGTTGAACAATGGCTAGTTTTCGACAAATTTGAGGGACAGTGTCACACAAGGCACTTTTTGAGTATCGAAACGTGGTTGCGCAGAAAAATAAACATGTTAATTAGAAAATAAGTGGTCGGGGCGCGTACCCCAACAATTCTTTTCCTCCGTTTTTGAAGCCGAGAAAGTGTATTTTCCCCGTGAAATTCCCCATATATTCAATTTAATAAAAATGTACACGCAAGTCATGCATCACGTGTGTACGTATGCGACACAAAAAATCTCTCTCATAACCGTAAAACACTTTTATTGACGAATTAAAACCAAAAACATCGAAATTCACACGACGCATCATCGTACGAAAATAGACGAGAAGCTCCCGAGCGTTGTATCCGCGCAGTAGAGTTGCGCACGTCATGATTCCCAGTAACCTGCAATGAAGTTGAAAAGGAGCAGCAGCGCGAGAAGAAGAAGGAGAACGAGAAGAAAAACAAAAGGAGCTCGCTGCGGTGCGGCGGCAATAATCAAAACGTTCGATCTCGATTGGACGGCTTCAATTCTCTCTCGCAATTTATATTGGATGCTCATGCGCTCGCTCGCACCGCCTCACATACTATCCCGTGCGCAACAGATTAAGTCCTCGCGCTGCGAGCCGTATAAATTTTCTCGTTAAAAAGTGAGAGGCAATTTTTGTTGCTCCCCGTACAAAGCAGCCATGCTGTACCGCCGTTGCTGTGCTTTTGTAGGCCATGTTAAAGTTCTAGCTTCAATTGTTAGTATTGATAATTGTGCTACATATCTAGATAATTGTACTATATATATATATATATATATATATATATATATATATATATATATATATATATATAGTAAGACAAGAATCGACAAAATCAATGATTCGATCGGAATATGTGTGTGTACACAATTTCTTGAATATGCTATACATATAGGTGTATATGATTGAGCAATGCGTTTAACTTTACAGAATTAAGGGATACAGCAGTGATTTTAATTTATTTTATAGCACAGTGTGGCTAAAATCCGCTGTTAAGTCACGCCTATCTGTGACTAAAGTACTCCTTTTTTGCATCGTGTTTATCACACTCGCTACGCTCGGCTGCTAACTGCGCCGTGTAAAAAAGAACCATTTAAGTCACACCTATCGTAATGTACTATTATAGCACAGAGTGGCTTAAATACGCGTTTAAGTCATCCACGCCTATCCATGACTTAAGTAGTACTCGCTACGCTCAAGCGCTATTAACCTCACGGTACAATAATCGACTGCTTAGATCACGGATAGGCGTGACTTGATAGACGATACACGTGAACTATAAGCATACACGCCGTGCAATAATCGGCTACTTAGGTCACACGTATCGTAATATACTATTATGTCGATATTTTTAATTTAATCTTCATTTTTTTGTTAATTGTAATGTATACGAAGTATCCAATGCAGCTGTTACGTGTAAAAGGCAAACAATTTGAATATTATCAAGATTTTTAAAGTTCTTACAGGTGAGTAATTCTATTGACTTCTATATTCGTTTCTCTATTCAACTCTATATACTACTATTCGGAATTCATGCACAATATAGTGTTAAAAAATGAAATCGAGTTTGGTACTTTTAAAGAGATTGACGAATCTGATCTTCAACCGTTCGTCAATAAAGTAATTTACGAAGTTGTTTTTAGCGACATCGATGATCAATACATCAAAAATCTAATGTTGAAATCAAGAGTTACCGAAGATGATGCACTTATTTAAATCAGCTGGCAAAAAAAAAGAAACGCAAATTGCCTACTATTAGGCGAAAGAGCTCTGTAGGAATTTGAGAAGTATCAAGGTTCTGATAAAAATCCAGTAATGAAAATAGCAAAGCCTTTTTTAAAAAAAATTATGATGTCCTATAAATTGAATAGAGATTTTTTAAATCTTTCGAATCTTCCTATTTCTGGATTTTTAGAAATTTTTCGAAAATTAAATGAAGCAGGTATTTTCCGAATATGGTTACGTTATTTCAAATTCTGGTTATATTTTTGCATGCGTTGCATTCGTTGTTGTCCTAGTATTAAAGTATCGAAAAAACAGTTTGTTATATTGATGCAAACTCCGAAAAGGGTGAACTCAAAAAAATTATTATATGATAACTATTTTTGGAAAATCTCAAAATTATGACTTCTGTGGCTTTATTTCACAAGTGGCTTTATTTACAAACAAAAAAGAATTTAAAGCAAATAAAATATTGATTTTAGCACTGTCGCTATCATGACTACTTGTTTATTCTTACTAAAAACTTTACAAATTTCACTTCCCTACCAAAAATAATTTCTTCCTAATTTCAGCCAACCAGGATCCTTGCAGTCTAAATGCGAATTTTCAAATCATAACTGAGTGCTTAACGTACTTTTTTAGAGCTAAGAGCAATGAATAAATCTCTTACGCATTTAGTGTTGCACCCTAACTCAGGAGGAATTGAACCTCGAATTGAACTGACATCACGGGCCATTCTTAATTTTTATCTTCGTACCTTTATAATGCGTTTCTTTGTATGTTATTATATTTTGTTAATGCAGTATTTCTGCTTTTGTTTGTAACATTCGAAAGCAGCTTTTTTTCTACGAAAATATATGAAGAGTTTTCTGTATTACGCAAATTTGTAAAATACAAAACCTGCGTGGCACGATATAAACTACTATCAAGTGGCGCGGTAGCGCCACGAAGGCGAGTTTGAGAAGCCTGCGGCGACCGGGACACTATTTAATTCTATATTGGGTTTTCAAATTTTCAATTCAATAAATACAAATATTTACATTATTGTATCTAAATTTTTTTGGCGTATAATCATATTTGTACACGGAAAAAATGGTTGGTAACGGTAACAAACCGCTTGGCAAAATACGCACCAACTATTTTTTTGGTTAACCTAACCAATAACTTGATAAATGTTACCAAAAAAGCAGGTAACTTACCAATTATTTTATTATACTTACGAAGTACTTGGTAAAGTAAACCAAAAAAATAGTTGGTGCGTATTTTGCCAAGCGGTTTGTTAGTATTACTAACCATTTTTCCGTGTATGCTTAACTATGATTTCCAATTGAAATATTGACAAGAAAGCAGCTTTTTTTACAATAAATAAGCATGTCTGAACAAAAAATGCTAAAATTTGTTTGGGATTCTTCAGCCCAAATGTTCAGACCATGAAGTTGGCCGCACACGGCTAGTGTTAAGACCGTGAATTTAGCCGCACATATTGCTTTCCCACATACTTATATAGACCAGTGGGATTACTGATGTGATCACACATATACCGACCAGCGGGACTACGGATATTTAATTTTTTTTTTATTTAATATCAAGTGGCGCGGTAGCGGTAGCCAGGGTAGCCGCGATGGCGACGTCTAAGTGGTGCGCTCCGTAGTTTTTGGTGTCTAGGTAAATAAATCATATGAGGACAGCGTATAGATGTACAGGGTGGCCAATGACGAAGTCTAGGTGGAGTGTACTGCGGTTTTTTTGTGTCTATGTAGGTGTAAAAATCTTTCGAGGGCGGTGTCTAGGTGTACAAGGTGACCAATAGCAAAGTCTGGGTGGTGCGCTTCGTAGCTTTTGTGTCTTAGTGTAATAATAATATTCATTGACAGCGAACATTTACACCTAATCTAAATTTTTTCAACATACATTATCAATCATAGCCACTATACTAATATTTTGCTACAAAACAATCAGTGTTTTCATGTTAATAGAAAAAATGTTACAAAAAAACCATGGTTAAATGGTGCTGAAGATGCTTATATTTTATTTTTAGGACAAATATGAAATACTCAAAAGAAATTGCTTAAAAGTACTGAAATCTCTAAAAAAAATGACTTTTAAAAAAGTAAAATGTCAGGCGAGTTTGATATATTCTGCAACGAAATTACAGATAAAAAAGAACTGAGATCAATCGAACAAAGTTGAGTTTATTATATTTAATCATAATAAAGCAAAAAAAAAAAAATAGTCTTGTTCAATCAAGGGCTTACTTAACTTAGAGTTAAGTTATATGTTGATCCATTAGAAACAACTCTCAAGAAACTTACTACGTAACTTATTGCCATGCCCTTTTTATTGTACTCGTGGTGTTTGTATCACGTTTTAATAGATAAGTAAGCCCTTGATTGAACAAGACTATTTTTTCTGCTTTATTATGATTAAATATAATAAACTCAACTTTGTTCGATTGATCTCAGTTCTTTTTTATTTGTAATTTCGTTGCGGAACATATCAAACTCGCCTGACATTTTACTTTTTTAAAAGTCATTTTTTTTAGATTGATTATTTACATGCGTTTATAGTTCTTCTCAAGATCAAACCGAATAGTATTTGTCGTCAAGAACTTTCGAAAGGAGTCGACGTTCAGCAAGTTCTGCGTAATAGTGTAAAGCAGTATCTAAACTAATAAGCGCTATTTTCGTACGAGTATAAAGTAAAGTAACTAAAAGTATGACGGAATACACACACATAACACATATCAAACACACAATGAAATCATCGATATAAATAGCAATCCTATACATTAGTAGAGAAAAAAGGTATAGTCTAATCAAATTGCTACTATTTGAAGCCAAGATTGAGCGAATTGAAATCATTTTAAGAATATACGTTTGATAATTTATCAGTCTGCAGTCGAGTTTGCAGCCTTTTTACAATCAAATAATGATTCTGGTACAATCCGATATTTCAGCGTGACTTGACCTCGTTTTGACGGCATAATTGGTCATTTCGATATGATCGTGAACTTAAAGTTTGACATTGAAATTGGTCAAGACAGCAGCATTCGTAGAGAGTAGACTAGATGTATCTGGTTTGATCGCGTCCATGAAATTTATGAAAAAGGTTCGCCTCACCACAAATTAGTGGATATTCATGCGGGATGCAATGAACTCATGAAAGGCCTTCGACTTTTCGTCTTTACAAGCAACAGTGTGTATGATTAGGGAAAAATTTCTTTCTATAAGTCCGTCGCGAAACAGCCCATCAGTTCTGCAAACAAGAAAGTGGTCTATTCACCGCACGAGAGAACGAGAACGATGCGATGCTCGTCGCGGTCGGCGCAGGACGCGGAATGTGAATGACTTGCTCGTTTCTTAATTATAGAGCAGCTCGTGTCGCGACATACGTCGAAAAATACGTCGGGATGAGAATGAGAAGTTATAATTCGTGAGTGTTGGCCAAACGCGACTTTCTCGGAAGTGAACTCGCGCAAGTGCGATGCGATGAAAAAATTAGACGGAGAACAAAGGAAAAGGCTTGGTCCAAGGCTTGTGGCTTCAAGGTGCGGGGAAGTGCACTTTGGAGGCGAAAACAGTTAACCCTTACAAACGGAAAGGGAGATTTAATCAAGTTTTTTTGTAAGTTTCTTTGATGAAAAATGCGCGTATAAACCTTATAATTAACTGCGTGGTCCTTCAAAAATGACTGTCGGCGTCCTTGAGTATAGGTACAGGGTAAGTTTGGCAAGACGTCAACAGCGTTGTCCAATGTTTTGACTCGCACCTTTTTAATATGGTAACCGCATTAAACATCAGAATTATGCAGAATAATTTTTCACACGAAAGCATGTGTAAAGCTATTTTTAAAAGAATCTGTCGTCATTTCATTAGCCCAGCCATCCGCACGAGCAATTTTCGCGTACGTCAATAGACATTTAAACAAGTGGATTAGAGCACAAGCAAACAAGCCGCTGAGAGTATTGGAGTGAGTCAGTTTCGGAAAGCTCGAAATAAAGTTCTTCTGTTTGCTTCGCGGCTCTTGCGCGAACATCGCGAGCTTTTAATATACAAGTTTTCAATCGATACTCGTCGGCACGCAATGAAGCTTTGCAGCAACTTAAAAATAAATCACGAGGATCAGCAACTTAATACGTCCACTCGAACGCATCGTGACATCGTATTTTTGTCGCGTACACGCGTGTATATTTTTAAGGCGCAAAAGACTTGCTCAATGAATTTGTTCAATGGATAACAAGTCGAACGAGAGAGCTGGCAATGGTAGAGTTCACGATCTTTCGCAGCTTGGCATTACGAGCAATAATGCAGGCCGAAAATACAACTGATGTCATAGCTCAATTGCAATATTGCGTAATGATTTTTTATATCGCCTATAGCGCGCAGGCAGGAAATGCTTGAGAGCGATGTTTTGCGTATGATCTTGAACTTGTCTCTGCATGGTACAGTCGGACAAAATCTATTAAACATTGTTGCAATCCATTTGAGAATGGACGTCTATTACGAAATGCTGCGGATCGCGAGCGCAGGATTGTTTCTATTGGATTTTCTTATAAATTTCAAAACTTATCCGCGTTTTACGAGATTATAAATCATTTTGGAGTGTATACAACAAGTTTTCGCTTACGATCTGGGCATGCGTGTGTTAAAATTGGCAGCAGCAGGAAAACGGGCGATTTCGCGACGTTTACGCTCATCCCCTGAAATACCACCAACATCGCTCAATGCAGCGGAGAGCAGCTCCTCTAATCCGACATTTTAATAGCCGCCATGATGCTTCCAGGAAAGAGCGCATTATACCCGATTTAAAATCGTAAAATCTTATAAATCCGCATGACAAAACGAACGATGCAAGCGCGCGTTGCAACAGAGTTGCGGCCTGTCCCGATAAATCGGCAGCGCCTCTTCTTCGACCGCGATACAAATTTCCGCGTTTCATTATCTCGCGTCTTTCTTCGAGCTTCAGGACTCTTTTCCAGCCTCTGATAATATCGTGGCTGCCGTCGTCCACTTATCGAAACGTCAAGAGTCAACTCGTCGGAGCATATTCATGACGTTTTCAGCGAGTCCGCCGCGAGCTTCGACGTGCGTCATTAGATGCGAGCGAGTAAATAAAGCTCCCGGCGAGAGCTAATAAAAAGCTACCGTTTTTATACGCGCGGCTATATTTGCATTCAATCCTCGCGACACCGTGCTACAAGTCAGCCGATCGTTCGGTTCAAAGTTTATTATATCGAGTGAGCTGCGTTACGTATTCCGATCAGTCAGCATATCATCGTGCGTCGCGGGCTAAAAAATCCACAGCTGCAGAACCCGTTCTCCAACCATCAATCAGAGCCTCTTCGCGCAACGTATCAAGGGCGGCGGCGGCGGTGAACGTGCGCGCACGTGCATGTAAATATATACATATACGCGTATAGTATCGGCATTGGAGCCGCTCACTCGAGACTGCGCGTCGCCGCTGCGGCCGCGAGAGCAACGCGAAATTGCTCTCTAAGAGCGTGCAGCGCGAGTTGACTCAACATTATCGAGTCGCGCGCACGTGAATCGACTGCGCGATGCTCGCGTGATTTCTCTCTCGCGGCGCGTTGCAGGCCTTTCTTTTCTTTTCTTTTCTTTTTTTTTTTGTTCCTCGCGCGCGCATACGCGGAGGGCTGGACGGGGAAAAATGTGCGGCCTTGCTTTCGCGAGGAGCGCACGGCGTTGTTTCTCTCGTGGACGAGGATTTTCATCGAAATCGCGCTTTCTATGAATTATTCGCAAAAAGTTGGAGGAGTTGCAATGATTACGGCAGGATTATCAATTGAAAACGCGACGGTTTTTTCAAATGCCCATTTGCATGTATTGCAAATTACTCGAGGACTTTCGTCTTCTCGTTAAGCAAATTAGGCTAAACGAGCAGTAAGAAATGCGAAAAGAAAAGCAACTCGCAGCGGAGCAGGCGAAGTGAAGCGCAATCGACGATAATTTACGCGGCGACGTGAAAGAGTAGACGATTGCGGCGGTGCCATCAAACGAGCGAGAAAATATGTTTTTCCCGGCCACGGAGCATTAAAGGCTACCTATGTATCACGGCCCTGGTCGAGGGATCCACTTACGCCAATCGCGAGCGCATTGTGTATAAATAAACCGCTCCTCCTCCTCCATATACGCATCCGCCTTGCACCTTCTTCTCCATTTCAGGCCTGATTGAGCTCACTGGGGTCTTCATTTTATATATTTTGCCTGATCCGAGATGAAACTTTTTCCGGTTTCCGGAAAACCGCGCGAAAAGCTGCTGCGCCCAGTTTTCTCGAATGGACTTTCACTCGGGAAAGTGGGGGACACTGACGTTTTTACGTAACTGTAATATACCTTTTAATTTGATTCTTGCGCGTTGTATATAGGTGTATCAGATTTCATTCAGCTGGAAATAAAATGGGACAGTAGAAAAGTTAGAATATTTTCATTATACTGCTCGAAATGTCGAGGGAAACGTAAATCGTGAGACTCTCGTATCCAATACAGCCGCAAGCTTACATCGTACATTTATGTAACTAAAGTTCCTTTCGCGGCACAAAAGCGGCGCAAAAATCCAAAGCCCTGCACCCTCTCCCCCCATTTTAAATCCCCCTCTCGCTCGTCATCTCGCATTCATCATATGCGCGCGCACTTGATTCTCGCGCTCGCGGCATAAACTCCCCGGCGTTGCAATCAGGCCTCCCATAAACCCCCCCTCCCCCGAGAAAATCCTCCGCTAATCTGAGGCAATTTATTCAGGTCTTTCTTTCCTTTTGCTGCCCATACTCGCGAATTTTTCAGAAACGAGGCGCGGCCACACGCGCACACACACACACACACTCGCAGGCAGCTGTTGGACTAGTTTTTGCCTCGACTCGACGGTAGACCGCTTGGCACCGAGCTGCTGCCAGGCTGTCTCTCTCCTTCTGTATGCGCGAGGGAATGCAGAGAGGTTCGTGCACTGAGTCAGGGGTGACTGTCAGGCTGATGTTTATTTATCGGCGAGTGACGTGACTTTGAATGTCCGAGGTGTAACCTCGTTTTGCGTCGCCGCGATTTTTTTCCCCATTCGCCGAGTGAGGCATGGAGCTTATCGCGGAATGGCTTTTGTCTTTCGTTTGCTGCACATTATGCATCGCGTGCGGCTGAGCCGTCTGACAACTTTGATGAACTGAGCTTTTGTAGCTGTAGGGTCTGAAATTATGTCTAAAATTAAACAGCATCGTTTCCTCGGCTTCCTACACAGTGCGGGTGATCTCGAAAGCTGCGGAAGACGTTGGAATGATTCCAAGCGCAGTGTCTATTCTGTGATGCTCGGCGGTGTCGCTCCGAGTAGTAAAACGTCGTATTTAGTCAGGCGAGCCGCTGGGACGGATTTCGTCTGTCTCTCAAACGCTCCCCGAGATCACGCTTGGTCATCCTTATTTGAACCTCGACCAGTCCCGAAGAAGCGAGTAAAGTGTTTTTGTCTTCAAGTTCCCTTATCTCGAAAATTTAATTCTAAACAATTGACAATCTGAAATCGTGCCAATTGACGAAAGTAAGTTATAAGCTCGAAGAATAAGCGAGCTCGAAAATCCCTGCAGCCAACTTGGTCTTGGTTCTTCGCATCCTCCTCGCCTGCGCTATAGATGCGAGTGCATTCAACCGTCTCAGGGCCGCCTCCTCGAGCTCGCGCGCGCGCGCGCCCGTCACCGCGCGTATTCTGTTCTCTCTCTCTCTCTCTCTCTCTCTCTCTCTCTCTCTCTTTCTGTTCTGCCTCGCTCTCGAATCATCATATTCGCGGCGCGTCGCGCATCATCGATGCCTCCGGCTCTAGGCACATCGCGCCACACTCTCGCACATGCAGCAGCGACTTTATAATGTACAACGACAAGTCCGATGAGGAGGAGGAAAAGTGCAGTTTCTCTGCTGATTTTTTCTTGGACAATTACTGCGCGCGTCTTGACATTGACGTTTTTGCAGGTGATGGCTCAGTATATAAGAAAAAACAGACAGTAGCATTTTGGATGGCAAAATGAAAATGTTAAAAAATTCAAAATTGACAGGCGCAGTAACGGCTAAGATGAGGCCAACAAACAGAAAACGAAACAAAACGATCCTGAAATATTAATAAGCGAGTAAGAGAGCGGCAGAGACAGAGACGAGCCTCGTAAAGTTATTAATTACACGCCAGCTCTCGCAAGTGAGAAATATGAGAGTATCGCCTGCACGACCATTCGAATTGGGTGGAATTTATGCGGAACGCGTGTGTGCAGCGCAGGCCTCGATTGTGTGTGCTGCAGCACAGAAAGGGAGCGGGAGAACGACGAGAGAATAGCGAAGAAACGCCGCGACCTTTTTTCTGAAATCGTACACAGGCACTTTCAATTTGTTCGCCTTTCTCGGAATAGCCAGTCTGCTACGATGCAATCTCTGAGAAGTGTGCGCGTATGAGCGCGCGATTAAGAGTATAGCGTCAACTGGCGAGTGCCGATCAGTGCACACAAAGGAAAATTCATCAAAATTACAAAAGAAAGAGCGACAAATGTGCCCTCGCAAAGCGGCTCTCGACTCGAGTCGACTCCTCCGTATAGATGCCGCATACATATATACACTGCAGACTCGAGGAATGCCAAAGAGGCCAAAACGACGAGCGCTTCGCTCTCCGCTCTCGCCGCACCCAGTAGCAGCTATATACGTGCTCGCGAGTGCGCGGCTACTAGTACAGGCTCTCAGCTAGACAGCGTGGCAGCAGCGCGATCCGAAATAAAAGGATACGTACGTACGCGTCCTCGAGAGAGGAGAGAGAGCGCTGCTGCATGCCAAGTCGCGCAGCCGCCGCGCCTCGGTGTCTACCGCCGCCGAGCGAGAGCGCGCAGGAATTTACTTACTTTGCGAATAACGAAAACTCATTGCGCCTCTGTGTAATGCAGATGCAAATGCCGAGCCGAGTTGCTTGCCTATAGCCCTGAGCTCTCATGTGGACACTTCGGGGAATCGACCGTATGTGCATTTTCCTGGATTTCGACGTTGATTGGATAAAAATCGGCGGATATTGTACACCTGAACGCGGATTTTTATTTGATAGGACGATTTTGTCGATGGCATAGTGTAATGTACTCGTAGAACTGTATAGGCAGAATTTCGAATTTGCAAGCGTCCATTAGCTCGCAGACCCTATACTATATGGACTAATGAATGAGATTGGCCAGATATATATGCCGCGAGGAATGCCTGTATACGACTAGTCAAAAATCATTCTGATCCATCTCTCGATTTGCATACCGCCATCCCCATTTGCATATCTGACATTTATCCTCGATCCCATAACTATGAAAAAACCTCAACCTCGCAGGCGTTCACGCTCGCGATCTGTGCGGCTAATTCATTTACTCGTTCCTCTCACTTATCGTAACTCCTGATTATTGTAGCCGCGCGGAACACGCGTATAAGTGCGAGTCATCGGTCGGCTCTGACTTGAGAAAAAATAAATAACTCGATTCGTCGGAAAGCCGCTGGTGTTTCAAGAGTAGCAGGTATAATGGTATGCTGGATCCTTCCATTTTCACTCGAGATCGACGAAGCGAGTTTCACAATGACTCGGGAATCTTCCACGCAATCTATCAACAGGTCTTGCTGCTCTTTTGCACGCGATGCATTTCTGAATTTTCCCCGATAGGCTGTGACACGCGAATCACCCCCGCCAATCTTTGATACGGTTCGCGGTACCGTTTGTTGCTTCTTTTGCTTGAGCGAACCTCTTGCAAGAATTCTTTTAATCCTCATGAGCTTATATCATCATCGGCGTGTGAAAGTTATTAGATGACCATGGATTTTTTGAACATTCGAGAATTTTCGAAAACTTCCTCACGACTTGTATGATTCATGGTCAAGATAGCTATTATCATTATCATATAATACACCAATATTTATGGAAGAAAATTTCGATAAATTTTACTAGGGTTTAAAATTTTTTGAAATTATTATTTTTTTCTCACTTCGTTACTCTGGTGTGTTCTAATATTTCCCCAAGAAGCATTGGGCCACAATGTCAACGAATCTATACAGTTAAATGCGACAGTAAATAATTTATAGTTTATTCTATACAGAAAGAAAATTGCAAATGATACATATCCTACCCCACACTAACTATTTAGCATAAATTATACACAGATATGCAAAGACCCTATTTTATTATAAGGAAAAATGGAAATTGCGCATTTCAAGGAATGCGTTTGCAAATTTTTTTAAGCTATTGAAAATATATTTTGAACGAATATCTTCAGTATAATGGATCTATCTATCACACTCAAACTGACTAAAACACATTAAATACATTAATTTTTCTCACTGATTGCATAATCTGTTATATTTCAAAGTTGGACTTGGGATTTTTTTTATTTTGCTGTGCACTTTAAAAATAGGAACATAAAAGTTTTGCGTCGTCCTGAATAGCAACAGTAGTCGATAACGTTTTATTAGCCCCCACAACTCACGGCCAGGAGTAAAATGGTACACGTATTAGTGATTCGAACTATGGTGCATTCTATATATATTCTTCAGTTTTAGAAAACACTGGACAGTACCCGGTAAAAGTCTATAACCGTCATGCATCGAGGTAATGATACAACATAAGTTTCTTGATCTCGTATATATATTCTAAAAATAAAACTGCGAAAAATAAATCACGATACTATGATGTGGTGTTGGTGATAACAAGTTAAATTTATAGGCTTCAAAATGTCTCGTTTTATGATCAATGAAAGGCACGAATTCGTAAACGCATGTATTATTGCGTATCGTAAATAATCTTCGGGATTACGCGTATCTTATTATCTATTCTTAGAACGTGTGCCTAAACTATCAAAACAGATGTTTCAAATTCCACGATAAATTTCCGGCTGTGACAATCGAAATCATTTGTTGCTTGGCCGTATCGTACTATTATACGAAACCGCATCAAGTAACCGTATAACGTCCTCGATATAATTTATTACATTTGAATAATGCGTTGAACGCAGTTATATAAAAACAACAAATGTACGAGATACATATATGGCGTTTTATTAGTCTCTAAATTAACCGTAGAAGCGCTTACAGAAGTTTCCTTGTTCATCCTAACGATCTGGCCTGGTAGAAAATTGACCAGATTTTATGGCCGCTTTACTAATTGGTGCCCAGAAACTTCTGGCGACAGATAGTGGGCATATTCTGGCATAATTCTGGCAAAGCTAGAAGGACGCTAATTTGAAGATAAGCACACACATATATTGATTTGCGATAACTACATGACGTAGTCATAATTTCTGCTAACAAATCATAATGATTTCATCAATTTATTCTAACGGCCCTACTTTGCAATCTCTACAAGGATTCTGTGATATGTGTACACCCACGCTTATTCCACCTAACTGAACAAAGTTATATATCAAAATATTTTATTATCTCGTGCTATAGACAAATAAATAGATATTGTTTGTATTAGCATGGCAATATTGCAAAATGTTTTGTGCAACAATAATCAACTCAAAGAATACCCATTGGAACACTCATTGTGGCTTGTCGAGTATGCACTAGATAAAAATTTCACATTTTGCTTGGTATCGGTGATTAGGGCCAAAATCTCAAATCAGCCAATTGTAATGATTACATGTAATGAATTTTATTTTAACTTATTCATCAGATCTTGGCATTTCCAAAAAGAGTAGATATCAATGATTTATATTCTAAAATTGAAATCCGCACGACAAACTGCTTAAAATTATTTTGAATTTGAGTAGGGCTGTTCTGAATGAAGCATATAAATTAGAATTGTACTAATGAAATTAGTAACTTATTTATTTATTCGCCAAAAGCGGCAAAACGACTGTCTTGTCAATCTCTCATTTCAAAAATGTCATCGCAATGACGACAGTATAGTTTATTAAAATTATCATTAGTGCATCAAAAAGTCTGAATAGCTGCTATTTGGAATATTCAAGGTAGAGAATTCGCGCGTATACGGATCGCACATCCCTTCTCATCTGTCTCCCTGTAATCATGACCCTATAAAGCTCAGAAGTCGCATTATCTCGCGCGCCTATCTCTAATCCTCTCATTAGGTTACTCGGCACACGCGCTTTTTTTTTTAGAAACAGAGCTCTCTATTCAGCGCCGCCGAGAGACGTATATAGGCGTGTGTACGCGCTAAGTAGACGCTGTCATCATCATCGCGATTTCGACGGACCGAATGATGAGCCAATTCAAGCTGCTGCTTCTAATAATAGCGGCGAGAGGGGGAGGCCGCAGCCGGCGCGTATAGAAAGAGTTCGGACTCGCTGTGGGAAAACACGAGGGTGGAGACTGAGAGACATACGCATATAGATATAGGCAGGGAAAGTCCGGGAGAGCGTCGCCGATTGTTTGGAGAGATAGCAATCGAGCTGCGAATTAGCGGACGATCGAGTGGAAATTGGTGCTGCGAGCCGGAGAAATCGATTCTTTTCGTACATCCTGTTGTTGACAGGGTGGAAAGTCGCTTGATTGTTCTATGGCTATTATATAGCGATTGTGTCCTTTCCGCTAACGCGCACTGCTTATACTGTCTTGTTTTTGTTGAAACAGCGATAAAGGGCTGTTGGTTATTTCGTTGTATAATCGGTTTATTCGAATTTTTAGGCTCGTGGCAAAAACACTGTTTTTCTATTACAAATAATTTTCTAAATAAAGCTTGCAATGAAAAACTTTTTGTTTCTCTAAAAGTTTGGAAATACAAAATAGCCTTAATGATCTTCGTAAGCAGATCCTCCGCAGGCCACAGCCGCGCATGACTCATTAGAAACCAATTCTCTCTCTCTCTCTCTCTCTCTCTCTCTCAGAGGAGCATGTTAAAAAAAGCCTCTCGAGTGGCTCAATCCTGCGAGTGAACATAGGAGAGTAAAAGAGACGGCGTTCAAGACGTCAAGTATAATCTACGAGCATAATACAGCTGAAATTTGCCCACCGGCAATTTCGAGAGAGGGCGAGAGAGGCACGTGGACGCGTCACGCGCGTGGAAAAAAACGCGCACGTGCCGTCATTCAAAGCTCCGCCGGAAGCTTCGCTCTCCTCCCCAGATTGCTTTTCGTTGTTTTCTCGGATGATGCGCGCGCAGGTGTGGGGACTAGCGGCGTCAGTAGCGCTGTTAGGATTTGGTCAGACGGTTCGCGGGCCTAATTTTATTCATGAGCGCTACGAAGCCCTTTGTCTTTTCTCTCTCTCTCTCACCGATTCCGAAAATTGGATGTGGTGTTTCCTCGTTCGGAGGCGTGTATGCGGGATTTAAAGCGTGTCCCGGCGCGGCTAACCGAAAAACCGAAGAATAGAGTCTGGCGCCGCGGGACCCTCCACGCACTTTCCCGACATAATTCCGATCGTCTGCATGCCTTCGTAACCGCAGCGTCATCTCTTTCACCTCTTTTTCATCCCGGCAGTCGAGCGCTCGAATGTCCGTTTTATTTGAAATACGGTTGTATTTTTGCGCCCGTTTTAACTTGCTGAATATTGTCTCGGGATTTTCTTCCGAATAATACGTTTCGCATAAAAATAACCTTCGAGTCTCTTGAGAAGTAGACGCATAACAACCCATACACGCACACCATAACTATGCGCGCTGATGAGACTATATTCGAACTTATTACGAAGATTGCTGGCTCTCTATGCATACGTCTGCGACGACGAGGACGTCTCACGATTGGGCCGAGGAAAGAAAAAGCGTCAGCGGGTGGAAATGCGCTTCGAGGAAAATACATTATTATAATATTCATCGTCCCGTCGATTTTCAGTAGCAGACATTATTCGAGTATTCGAAAAAATTCTAATAGATGTGCGAGGAATCTCTTTATTGCGCGCGGGAATTCAGTCCACACTATTTTCGGGGGTCGTTATCATCTCGATTTACGTGATAATGCGTTCGAATTCAAGAATCCAACAAAAAAGACCAGATCGTTTGAGAGAGAGAGAGAGAGAGAGAGAGAGACTCGCGAGAAATCCCATCATTAAGGGGTTAAAAAAGAGCACCTGCAGCAGCAACCTCCACCTCCCGACAACTCAATGCAAACGAGCTCACGCAAGTAGGAGGAGACTCTCTGGCCGCTTATGCAGAAGTAGGAAAAGAGAGCACCTATACGTAAGCGCACGTGCATGAAGCGTCGAGTGGCTCTCCGCTTTGAAAAAAAAAAAAAGAAGAAGAAGAAAGACGAAAGAAAGGGTGGGGGTGCGCGAGGGGCGGCACCTGCGCGCGCGCGCGCGCGCCTTCGCCGGCAGTATATTAGACGGCGGACGTCGCGACGCCCGCGTCACAAGTCCGTTAACCGCCCCGCAGTATATAGTCCTTGGCACAAGCTCACCCTGTCTTCGCTGCCATCAGTCTCGTCGCTCGTCAGAAAGCCAGGAGCAACGCTCGGAGGATCTGCCACTCGAAGAGAGCTTGTTCGGAGACTGGAAGTGCGCGAGAAGAAGTGAAGCTCAAGGATCGTGTGATCGCTTATACTCACGGAGGATTCGTTCGCTTTCCGGAGAACGCCGATAAGGTAGGCTAGCTCTCGAATGATTGGTTATACGATTTCGATTCTTCGAGGATAAACTGCACTCAAGATACATTTACTGCAAACGTTTACCCCGCGTAAATGACCCCGGGATGCGAGAGCGCATAGACGTATATATTATCATAATAAAACTTGATGTCTTTGGAAAATCGCTTAAGAACAACTCTCGAAGCGCTGTGCGACTTCCCGGCGCGATTTCAGCGAGCGAATAAGTGGGCTCAAAATAGCGAGAAAGTAGCGGAGAGCAGCGTCCAGCTGTCTGCTGCCGCGAAAACAACGGTATAATCGCGCGCTCGACCCGATTGTTGCACGCTACTGCGGCGAGAGAATCCCAAGTGCGCTGCCGTTCACTCGTGCACATTTATAAAAATACTCGATTTGCTTAGTAGAGGCAATGTTTCTTTTGTATGAATCTTAAAATTTCTTGTAAGATGTAATATTATAATTGAATTGAAATCAAGTAAATGTAAAACATCCGATTTTTCAGTCTCTTAAATCATTACTTTGATCGAAATAAAAAATTTCAAGATAGACTTTTTCTGAAATTATAATTGTGTTCCTGTAGTTGTTCCCTTGTTCGTTCAACAATCTCAAAGCTCGAAGGTCGACATTTTCCACTCCCATCATCAGGGTAAACATTCTCCAAACTCTACCCACAGTACCTTTCACAGAGCGAGTTCATCAATTTAAGCAAAGACATTTTCTAAAAAGCGATTTTCGAAAAATCCTCAACGCTCCTCAAAATGAAGGTTCGTCATCGCGTCAATGGCGTCTTCTCCGTATACATGCATAGGCACCTCTACCTAATGCTTCCGAAGCTCCGAGAAAGGTGACGAACGAAAAACGAACGTCGAGCCCCTAATCGTTCTCAGAAAGTCGCAGCAGCAGCCATAGATATATATTAATGGCCATCCCCGGCCGCAGAGCTGCAGGCCCCGTTACAATGCGCATACCTGGCGTACAAGCAACGCCCCGAAAAGCCGCATGGGGCCCATTACATCACGCCCTGCGCGTGCCGCACTCGTCGGTATCCAACTTTGACTTTCCGTGTCTTACGTGCAGCAGGTACCGGGCGCTGCGCCTTCCGAGAAGCCCCGGCCGAAAATAGGCGCAGGAAGCAATTATGTACCTGCGGAGTTTGGGATGAGCAATAAGCCGATGCGCGCACCTGCCTTTGGGATATCGTAGGCATGCCGCAATCGCGAGCGGATGACGCTCGAGGTTTAGACGAAAAAGCAATCGAAGCATTCCAGCCCAGTAACGGGCGAAACTCGCATAAATCACCGCTGATTGCATTGCGCGCACATTTCGATGTTGCACCCTCCGCGTCTAGCGTAGAACCCTTTCTCTCCGCTCGAGCGTGCCGATTTCTCCGTCGCCGATAGATCGGCAGCAAAAAACGATTGTCTATATAAAGCGCTGCTCCGCCACACCTTCGTTCGCGACGAGCATCGTAGAAAACGCAGGCGGCCTTTCCGAAAGAAACCGGTGAAAAAAGACAGAACCGGCTCGCGCACGCGGAAATCGGATCGGCGGCGTTGCTTATTTTTTGGTCTTATTAAACTCTCTCTCTCTCTTTTCCTCGCGGAAGTCACGTACGACGACACGGCGCTTCTCTCACGAGGGCGCATGCGCACCCGGTCTCTCGATTAATTACCGATCCGCAGAAAACGATCCGGAGAATTCGCTGCGCGCGCCAAGGCGAGCGACTTTCCGCTCACGGCCCCCGGAGGCTGCCGCTGCGTTTTATTTATAGAGCACGGATCTCTCGCGCCGATATGCATCGGAGAGCGCGAGTTAAAGGAAACGCCGCCTTTCCCTTAGCTCGCGCTTTAAAGGAGCTGCAGCAGCGTGGGAGATGCCCGCGAGGGCTACCGCTGCTATAGAGCTGATGGAAAAATTGCCGGTTGATTTACGCCGACGCCAGCTGTGGGATGTGTGCGATCGAAATGCTAATCGGAAATCAGTTTGCAACACGTTCGCTCGGAAACGTTCGCATTTTTACCGATTTCCAGTTTCTTCGCGTTCTTGTATATGCACAGCTCCGATGCACTATATTAATGCGCGCTGAGCTGTATGGCTTTATGCAATTCGCGTCGGGTGATCGAGAGAAAGTATGGCAGAATCGGAAGATTCAAGGGCGCGCCGCCAGTCTTGTCTTCGGCTTTGTACTCGTTCGCCGCCGACGGGACTGCGAATTAAACGCGCTTATTCATTTTTTACTCTTCCAAATTATATCCTGTTAAGTATTTTGTTGTATAAGCGACGACAATTTAAACTGACCGTGAACGGCGTCTCGTTCGGTGTTTTCCTCCTTTTTGCATCGAAAGACTTTCGCTTGCATGAAGCTGGCAAAAAATCGAGGCTTCTAATTCAAATAGCGCGGGGAAGCATGACTCGAGTTAAAATTAGGACAAATTCTTAATGCAGAGTATATAATATACTCTCGGGCCTGCGTTAATGCGCGCCGCTTTTTCTACACCTCGCGCGCTTTACTTTACGATCGGGAAACGCATACGCATTGGCTTCAACGATTTTATAATTATACAACGAAGCCAAAAAGTGGGCGCGATGATTCGCCGGGAGATTGAATCACCGTTGAAATTGACAGCCCGGCAGACACAGGAGCGCATCGCGAAGTCGGCCGAGGCTCCTATATTAGCATCAGTCATTGGACATAAGAAAGAAAGGCAAAATTCATCAAAAATGTGGCTGTCGCTCTCGGACACACGTATAACTCGTGTATGTGCTAATGATAGCGGGATCGATCTCGTTCGTATCTCCGCACCCGCGGCCTTTCCTCGGAATCGCGAATTATGCCAATTTTGTTCAGCCTGCTTCGGACTATAAAAATAGCGCTGCTGCTACATCGATCGATTGCTATTCGTATTATCTCGCACTGCGTACAGAATTGAGCATACGGTAACGGCTCTCGAGGCATATGCACTCGTCCCCGCAAACCGTTCAAAGCCATAATGCCATCCACTTACAGAGCCGCGCACGGAGACATTATCTCAGCAGCCCACGGGCTAGTGCGCGTATCCGATTGAGCACAACATTGTATACGTATCGCACGAGAAAAAGGGCAGGGAGCCGTTCGCAGCCGGAGAGAGCGAGAGATAAGCTCTCTCGGAATAAAAAGAACGAGCCACCGGCGAATCTCGAGACGAATCATGAATGGAGCACTCGGTCCCTTTAACCGTGTTAACAGCGACCGCACACATCACACGTACCTGCACGCACACAGAGGCGCGCTGCTGATGCTGCGTCGGCCAGCGGATAGAAAGAGATCAAGAGATCAAGAGATCAAGAGAGAGAGAGAGAGAGAGAGAGAGAGAGAGAGACGGGGAGGGAGACGGGTCTCCGCAGCATCATTTAGGTGTCCTATGCAGAGTGCCAGTGTACAGCTCGTCGCGGCGGCCCGTCAGTCGATGCTGCGACCGTCCGTCACTCGAGAGCCGTTTCCTCGAGGAACCAGATCCGCGCGTCCGAGTAGTGCAGTCGCTCGGCGTGGAGAAAAAGTGCATAGCCAGATCATACGTCGGCAGCAAGAAGGACGAGGATGTCCGGCGACAAGTGGCGCAGGAGGTTCAGGAGGCGCCAATAGCCGAAAACAGCAAGGCACGGAATACGCCATCAGTTATCGCATACGTGTATAGCAAGCGCTCGCGTGAGAAAATCGCTGCGTCCGTCGCACACGCACTTGATATCGCACGCCTCGGTGTGCGTCGGCGGCGGAACAGCTGCCGACTGGCACGGATACGGACATTAACTCATCAGAGCCGGCCGTACATACATATATTCATCGCATATATTCATCGTCCGGCCTATGTGTCGCGCGTTTCTCTTTGTTTCTCAACCATAGCGGCGCGGGCGCGGAAGATTTTCGGATGTCGGCGATTATCGAGGCCCTGACATGGCAGCGATGCACCGCCAGAAAACTCGTTGACAGCTGAGCAGGAGAGGAAGGAAAAGTACTTAGGCCGCCGACGAGACTAACCTTTGCATTTAGCGAGAGAGAGAGAGAGAGAGAGAGAGAGAGGGCGTACTTTTAAGAGCAACAGGTGCTCCGAGAGATGCTGCCCGACACGAGTATGGAGCAGCAGCGCCGCGGAGCCAAGTTCATCATCTGCTACGTGAGCTTCGAGAGCGAGAACGGCTGAGAGTGTGTTGAACGTGCGCGTACGCTGCACACAGAGACTGAGAGCAAGAGGAATAGGAGCCCACTTACACACGCTGCACAGGGAGCATTTTCGGAGCCGAGCCTGCGAGAGTAAGTCACGCGGCGGTTGAACGCACTTGTCACGCCACACTATTACACTATACTTTATATTATCAACTCTTTTGGATCGAATTTTGTATCGGGCCTCGCTCGGTTGCTATGCGCGCTCTCGAGACGCGTTTGATGTACGAGGTTATTAACTCCGGCTCGCGACGACAGCGGGCTCCATTATTTATCAGAGGGGATTCGTCCTCTCGCTCTCTCTCTCTCTCTCTCTCTCTCCGAAATTTCACGCGTTTCCCTTTTCGTCGTCGCATACAAATAGGTTATATTATCTAGCTGCACAACGGAAACAAGCCCATAACTCACGACATCAAATTTCTGCCTTTTGAAAAATCCGGGAAATTCACATCAACGCGGATCTGTGTAACGCGCGCTGGGAGACAATGTAACGTGAAATTTAATAACCCGCGGGCGCGATTACGCGGCCGCAAAGAAGCATGTCGTAATACAAAGGGGGAACTCTATTGTGGGAAGCTTTTTACATTAGAAATTAAGCGGAAATTTACAGAATAGCGCTTTCACGAGAGCCTGGCGTGGGGTATTCTATTATCTAAAAAAATCTAATAAACAATCACGAATTCGAAAAAGCAAAAGAACAAAATCACGAGAATCATGACGGATCGCAAAAAGTCGAAGGCGACAAAAAGCACACCTCTTCGAACGAGAAGCTCGGGCGAGACAATGGGTCGCAAGCGGCGGGAGAAAAAAGGGTAGAACGACGCGTCGCGCATGAGGCAACGGCTATTTTTACGCCTAAGGACGCGAAGATCGGCGAGTGTACTCGCGCGCGTCGCGCGAGGAGTTTTATGAATGACATCAAGGCCGCGCAGCGCCGCAGGTTCCGAGCCAATCAATCGCTTAATTAGCGTCAATAAAAAAATCATCCCGATCGCGCGGGCTGCTGCAGAGTAAAGGCGCGATGTGTCGCAACGAGTATGGGAGAAAGAGAAACGTTATGTGCTGCGGCAAATTGATCTTTGGCCCGGATGGGGGAGACGATTATCTATAGGCTGCGGGCCGATGATGGCACTTTCTCTTATTGATTTTTCGTGGGATGCTTGATATATAGGGGGACAGTTATGTGTGTCGTCGTTAAACATCAGAAGCGATAAGAAGATCAGCGGTGGCGTAAAGCTCGCGAACGAAACCTCGAGAGCGCGTCACAATATCCGATAAAAGTCATCGTTGCATCACCGAGCGGATGATGTATAGGAAAACTCAAGCACCCGGCGATTGTTTTTCCAATCTCCGTTCGCACGCTTCCTGACTGACTATTCTCGGAACAAGACGCGAGTCGCGCGTAAAGCTCTACATCATCGAGATCCGAATGTCGCTGTTCGCGTGAAAGTTAATTTGCAATTGAGCCTCGCAGCCGAGGTGTCAAGTCCGTTTTAATTAGTGTCGCGCGATACACGCGAACGGATCGAGTTGTCTCCATGGTGACGCAAGTGCGCTTTTCGTTCATCTTGGTGCACGTGTCGAGAGGGAATTAGCCGACGCTGATGACTGCTTCTGAATATTTTTCTCTCTCAACGCGCCGCGCGTCCGATGATTGTCTCAACGAGTAATCGATTGCGATCGGTCGATTCGGAAAATCGCCAATCAATCGCTGCGGAATAAAATCAATCGGCGGATTCGACGGACTCGCTTTTTGCGCGAATTGACGGCTACATCACATCGAGCGTTCAGACGCGATGCGTGACGTCAGGAGGTTTTTGCCGGCGAGCCCTCTGCAGCCATATAGCACTTGTGCTGCAAGTAGATGAGTCTTCCGCGAACATCGCTCTCGGGAAGATCCTCGATGCGTCGAGTGCGTTTCGCCCAGTGAACGTCTCGCGGAGCCGATGAATGAACGCATTTTCTTTAACTTGCACACGTATTCCAATTGTACAATGAACTCTTGTTGCGGCTCTTCATTCTTATTTGCTTTCCATAAACATCGCACGGCTGGGAACTGAAGCAGCATCATCGAGTAAATATTTGCATAGACGATCCAGTTGCAGCGAAATGGTTACAAAATATTTTGCAAATGAAATTTCCCGAAGAGAAAAGAAACGGTGACGCGCGTGAAGAGGCAATTTGAGAAACTTTGTATTCTCGTCCAACGTTAAACGATAAATCATGCAGTTTAATGGGCTCTCGTTTTTTTTTTTTTTTTTTTTTTTTTCTCCAAGTACCTATATATACTTGCACCGCGCGCGTATGCACGTAAGATGTGAGAAATTCCGCGATGAATTGCGCGAAAATTTAATGACAGACTGTCGCGCTCGTCGATCATCGATGCGGACGTGTGGGAAATTTCGTCGTAAGATGCGCATTTTTTCGCGAAGACGATATACTCCGTGTAATTATGCGCTTTATTCCGCAGATTCGATCATTCTGACGTCCGTTTCCAATAATAAACGAGGCGATACACTCGAGTCACCGACATTTTGCGTTTCGTCTTTTCTGGAAGCGCGTATTAAGCTCTCCGACATGCTAATGGCTAATAAGGGAAAGAGGAAAAAAACGCCGAGATCGGTATAATTGTCGGCTGCCAAACGCGAGGAGTTAAATTTATTTGAGAACGAACGAACGGAGTAATCGATTCGTTTGAAGAAGCCTGTAATTTATCAATCTCGCTGCCTCGTGGCGAACAATCGTAATTGCTTATTGAGTATTTCAATTGCATATGCATAATATGTCAGCCACGACGATTTCGCGCTTTTAATCACTATTTGCATATTTTTTCCGATCGATGTTACACCTATGGGCGTCATCGCAAAAGCGTCAGGGATTCTGACTTGATCTCTGATTGATCGCGTTAACGAAAATCTCATTATGCAGTATCCATGTACTACTCGCGGCTCACACCGCAATGTTCGAAATTGAATTTCTCGTTTTTGCCCATAAAAGTTTTAAATGTATACATTCCCAACTCGGCAGCAAACTGCGGTACAAGTCGTTCAGCTGCAGCAGTATACATGCATAAAGCAGCACGTGAGGCTGCTGCGTTAGCGGCTCTCGCGCGATTCAGGATGAAATAGGTCAGTTTTTACATTACGACATCGTTTTCTCGCGTTACGGCAGCCGCGACTCGCGCCGCCATTAAGTCCAATGCACACACTTATGCGATGTGTACTCGTGCATATATAGACTTGCCTTACAGTCGCGAAGCGCATCGAACTTTGCAAGTATGAAAGCCGAGCTAAAAATAAACGGCTCTTCTGATTTTCACTCTTGGAATGTCAGCTATTTTTTTCGCTTACTCCATTGCACAATGAACCTATTGGCTCAATGGTTAGCAAATATTCTGCTTCATATACCGTATAGAATTATAGCTTATATATTCTACAAATCTGCATAGCGAATGAATTTCAATTTTCATCATTCAGAATTCGCAATTGCCAATGCGGAATCATTCACTAAACATCCTGCTGTATCAATTTGCTCAGCTTGAATAATTTAAACATCGTCTATACGGTACAATGTTTCAATATTTAATCACTACCCGACACCGTTCCGTAATAATGAATCGTCAAGTAATTCTATTCCAACACATTACGCTAACTTTCAATAACTTTCCTTGGTTTTTCCATAGTCCAATTGTTCGCGAATATACAGTAACGTGTCTTCGACAAAAAAAAAAAAAAAAAAAAAAGGATCGTACAACCATTGATATGCAGCAATCGACGGCTAATCCAATACTCCTTATTGAAGTGTATATCAAAGAGAAAAGCATGTACGAAAATATTTAATCAAGCGAGTCAATCAATTGTCGAGCTATTCGATGAACTACCGATAAGAGCCGTTCAATTACTTACCTCGAACATCTCTTACGCAACATGCGCAATAAAAAAAAAGTATTTTTATATACATCATCGCTCTAGATGGGCATAGCACCCGGAAAAACAATGACCACTTGCGAACGAAACAAGATAACTGCGTTTTTCGGCGGCTTTTCGCTCAACGGCGGATGTGCTGGCTTGAGTTATCTGGCGATCCGTCGCGTGATTTACACACCGTGGAATAAGCAAATGTCGATCGTAATCAGCCGACGGGTAAATCACCGCACGCAGAAACCGACGGATCGGAACCCGCGCCTATTTGCATACGTCACGAGATAAGAGCGCGTGTAATCGATTTTTTCCTTTCTTTCTCTTCGAACCGATTCTCCGCTGCTCCTGTGCAGATCAGCTGCAGCGATGATGCGCGTGCAATTCCTAAGTCTGAACTACTTATCGGACGAGGCCATAATTTTGGGACTCACCTGTGCGTGCGAGCGATGGGGGAGAGACTCTTTCGTAGGTTGATGCGACAGTTCCGCTAGTTTGCACGACGCTCTGGAAGAAAGCACAGGCTCGTTTAGACGAAGGATATATATTACCACACAGCAGTGTCTATTCGCTTGACGGACACGAGTTAAAAATAAAAGGACCTACTTTCTGCGGCTGAATCGCGCGGAGAGTGTTAGTTCACGCTGCTTCGTGGGATTCGCATTCTCTCTATGCGCCGTGTACGAGTCCTCCTGCAATAAAAAAAAGACATATTTTGTAATATTACGCGAGAGATGACTTTTCAAGATACCGGAAAAACTCATTGAATCTTACGTAAATTTATAATTATACGGCTAACGAATGATGTTATGCAAATGTGGCCGTATGTTTATTCGAATGATTTTCGACTTGCGTATAACATGTATACGACGCTCGATTCAATGAACTTGATCAGACATCGCCTTGAAAGTGTATTAAGTATAATTCAATATCACCGAAGACGCAGCTATTTTCCACTAAAGTAAGAGAATCCCCCTATAGAGACATGTGGCCATACACTGTTGAATCGAGAATCGCGCGCGGCTAAAACGGCAAAAGATCATCATCGGACGGGATAAAAGGCGACTTTCATCGCGGAGGGAAACATGCGCGCACCTGTGCCCGAGAGCGGCGGCAGCTTTCACCTTTACGTGCACACTGCACGAGTCGAGTTTGTTTTGCGCGCGCGCGCGCGAGAGAGAGAGAGGGAGAGAGAGAGAGAGAGAGAGAGCCCGCGCGGATCGGATAGGTTGTGCGTCGTTGTAAGTATACTTTTTTTTCGCCAGATGAGAGGGCTTTCGTCAGTGCGTATTTTGGGAAAACCAGATCGCAGTTGCGACGCAGAAGGATTACGGCTGCGGCGATCGAGAATATTCGGGAAATCGCGAGGGCTCGTTTTTATTACTAATTACACCCATCAATCTTCTTTGAAATTATCGAATTTCATTTCGAATGCTCGTATCATTTTGACGATTCAGAGATGAGAAACGAGAAAAACCAGGCTGAATTTCGAAAATCAAACATTCTCCGACCGTTTCGTGAAAATCACTCTGTGTCGGCACAGGTGTCGACTTCATCCCAGCTTGCACCTCATGACGTCAACCGCTCCTCTCTGCACGCACATAAGTACGGAAAGGAAAAGAAACCTCCGCAGTGTCTATAGATATATAGGAAGGAAGTAAACATATCCCGGGAAGTTCCAGCCAGCATCGCGTCGATGATGAATCGCCGGACGATCCCCAGAAGCAGCAGGTATAATAGCTCGCGCGGGCGCGCGCGCGCGAGAGAAAATTACAGGCCGCGCACAGCGAGAAGCCGGTGATTATGCGCGCGGCTCGATCAAGCGAGTCATTATTATTCATATGCACGGCGTTCTCGGCAAGAGGGAAAAATTCCCTGGAAAATTCGCGAGAGAAGACCCGCACGAAAAGTCGAAATCGCCTATATATCCAAAACCACCTCTCTGTCTTTCTCTCTCCCTCCCCCTTTCGAGGAGTTCGGAGGAAAGAGACCAGCTGTATACTCTCGGCCGCGCTTGGAGAGAAGAAAAAAGATACACACGCGCGCGGAGCCGAAAAAAACAAAAAGAGGAAGAAACTCAACGAGACCGTCAAAGAGACCGGCAGTCACCGCCGCAAAAGGGAAAAGGAAGAGCACGCGCTCGTGAGTGAGACGAGGCGAGAGCGGCGACGACGAGAGGAGAAAAAGGAGGGAGACGTACAAGTAAGTAGTGTACACACAGGAGAAAAAAGAGTCGCTCGCTCGCGACTGAGAGAGACGGAAAGTTAAAAAGAAGAAACGACGACCGCCGCGGCGAGCGGAGAACAAGACGCGGGGGGTCTTGGCACACGCGCACATAACCTATACACACTCGGCGGAGCACGCGTTGGTGTGCGACACAGCTACACGTAGGTGTACGTATACTGAACGCGTAATAATAGCGATATACGCACGTATTTCTCTCTCTCTCTCTCTCTGTCTGTGTTGTATCGTCGTGTATACTTTGTGCACACAGTCGGCGGCAGCTCCGGTGCACGCAGCGAAGACTTATCAAGAAACGCACAAGTATGTGCGTGCGGTGAGGGAAGAGAAGGGGAAGCAGTCGCCGCCGCCGCCGCCGCAGCGAGGCGGGCGGTGGGGAGCTTTAGAAGGCAGGCGGCGCGCCGCGAGCGCCGATTGGTTAGCGCCTCGGCCATATTATAAGCGAGCGCTGCACTCCGCGCTAGTTAATGTTAGTCCGAACCTCCACGAGAGACAGACACGCTCAGCGGCTCGATCCTCTTTTACTCTCCTGCACACAAGCATAGCGCGCCTATATCTTTGCATACGAGCACACGCATTTGTATCGTCGCATACGTATAATACGAGCTGCCTACCTGTAGACGGGCGGACGGAGCAGAGTCGAGAGACGCACGTGCAGCAAGGATTCGGCTGTTCGAAGTTGGCGCGCTTTTTCGAGTGATCGACTCTGCAGCGCAGCCGGAGCCGATCGGTGCGAATTTACTTGCGCATATAGTGACCTACAACGCAGCAGAGGGATAGAGAAAGCGAGAGAAATAATTGTGAGCGGAGCAGCGGAAATCAGTGAACCGTGAAACGAGTGCTGCACCAACAGCAACAGCAGCAGCAGCTCAAGGTCGTCGAGGATAACCCGCCGCGGCAGCTCCTCCGACGCTACCTACTCACCGACTCGACAAGGACAGAGCAGCGGCAGAAAAGTAAGTCCGTAGCACGCGTCGCGTCAGCTGATACACGAGAGATTCCGAAAAATTCGATCAATGACGCGGCGACCCAAACACAAACGCGCCAATTTTCCGGAAACCGACTCCCATGCTCGGCCGTGTACGCCTGTGCCCCGCGTATATGTATCCTACTTGTACAACTTTCCCACGCTCCGGCGTTTCGGCGAAAAAGACCGGTCGCCTCGAGACGGAGATAAACAAACAGCACGCCGCCAGCCAGCTACACACGTATGTCGAAAAAAAGTCGGCTGCGGTCTTGAGGTACTTAGCTGCTGTTAGCTCCGTTAACGCGCCCGTACTGCAGCACAGCTTCTTTCGAAAGTCGAGATGCGGAAGCGCGAGCTGTGTGTGTGTGTGCGTGTGTGTGTGCGTGTGTGTGTGTTGTTGAACCTCGCACATAACGACACTACGAGTTTCTGCAACTGCAACATCCTTATTCTTGCGCAACGTCGCGTACCCAATTACAGGATATAATCGGCGAAACGTCGTAGTCACATACATATCTATATCTCTTCTCCTCGTTTATGATTAAAGGATAGACCGAAAAGTCGGACATCCCGCGATAAAAAGCTCCCGCTGTGTTATCTTCTCTCTTTCACAGGCTCGCGTTGCTGCGTGGACCGAGCGCTGCCAATTAGCAGCGTTTTCGGATAGCGCCACGAATTCATTCATGAACGCGCGTACGTAACGCTCCATCCTACTTTTATCGCGAGCGACCCGTTGAAAAACGGAGGCGATAAGCAGCAGACTCATTCAGAGAAGAAGCAGAAGTGCAGAAGCGGGGCTGTGCAGTGACGCGTCTATTTTTTTCCCTCCTGTTTATAGCCGCGCAGAACCCAATACCGGCCGTATATAATAAACTCGCGGGGATGCAGCCGATGGGAGCAAGCGAGCCGAATAACGAGCGCCACGCGGGAGTCGCATAAGGGCGCGATCGATCTCGCGAGGATTCGTATCCCGTAAACCGAGAGCCGATGACGCGCGCGCGCGCGCGCGCGCTAGGATCCGCTTGCTTCTTCTCTTTCACCCACTCGCCTGTGCCGCGGGAATTTGGACTTTGCGAGAAATAGTTAATCGATATAATAAACGCGGCGGATACGGCTCAAGGAAAAGTCTCGAAGAGATTCGGCGCAGCGCGCGAGTCGCGCAAAAAGAGCGAATGAAAGCGAGGCAAAAGGCGGCAGAGCGGTGCGGGCAAGGGTATGAGCCTACACGCCGAGTAGTTGGTCTATCTTTAGAACTCATTGAGAGAGGCGGCGCGGAGGATAGCGTACACACGCGCGCGCTCGTCGCACATGGAACAGTGCCGCGGCTTGCTTTGATCGCCTTCCTCGTCCTCTTTCTCATACACGCACTGCGCCTCGAAAGCTAAAAATTACTCCCGCATTCAGCTCAGACCTAGAAACAGTAGCACGTGCTCCGTTTACCGGTAGTAGCGTTACAGTAGCCGGAGGGAGGAGACGCTAGCGGAGCGGTGGCGAGCGTGGCTGGAGCGTTGTGTCGTTCGCCTGGAGGGGCAGAGACCGGGCTGGCACAATGGGGCGCGTGCGAGCCTTGCGGGGGAGGAGCTGCCACCGACTGACACCTGTGGCTTCTGCACTCTCCGAGCCAACCCCTCGGCTTAACCTCTGCCTCCGTGTATTATGCTCGCCTCGGTTACTCTTTCGCTCGATGCAAAAATAGTACGACTTATACTTACTCTATACCTATAGGTATAGACACGAGAGAGCTAGATCCAGCGGCTACATTTTCCAGCTGAAGTCAGGTGACCATAGCCATCCTGCGCGGCTGTAACGTGCGAGAAATTCGCGAGTTTACTCGCGCTCGGCGCGTATCGATAAATGCGCGGCTTTACGCGGAATAATATTGACTCGCGGCGCGGACTGATCAGAAATGCGCGCGTTGTATTATTATCTGTCGCGGTAAAAAATGAGAGATAGGAGCTGCGCGCGTTATGCAATTTTCGTAAAAAAACATGCGACATAGCGATTACGCAATGTCGCAGCTTCGATAAACGCATTCCTCTGAAAGTCGGCTAATTTGAACATTTAATTGCGCTCCTATGCGGTAACGAGGATAACTCCGAGTCGCGCTCGGGATTCGCGAGCATCGGATGATTATATTATATATATATACAAGCGCACGCTTCTCAACTATTTCGCGACGACTGGAAACTCGTCTCGGACTGTTTATGCGCCAATTAAGCGTCTACTCCATCTCGGTTAGCACACGGGTGATCTATGCGCAACGCGCGGAAAAACGGACGCTGACGCGATGGGAAAAAAGGGGGTGGTAGAGAGACACGTGTCGCGAAATTCGAGACCCACGTATTGGTACCGCTGCAGCCGAAGTAAAAGTTCGAGCGACGATTCTTTATGCGGCTTTCCCAGAGTCGTTCTTCTGGTAGCTGCATTGCCACTAGCTTTCTTTAAGTATTCCGAAGTCAGGAACGAACGCAAACCGATAAATGTGCCCCGTTATCGTTTCTCTCTCTCTCTCTCTCTCTCTCTCTCGCAGTTGTCTCCCATCCTTGACGAGATATCCGGTCAGCGGCGCAAGGGGTTTCGCTGCGTGACCGCGATCAAGGCGGTTCCTCTTCTCGTCGCTTTTTTTGGCGGCGGTCCATGAACCGAGCCAAGGACGCCGCGTCGCTCTCGCCTCCTTGAACTCGCGCGCTACGCTGCGAAGGATGATGCGCGGTGTGCAGTATAATAGCCGAGGGTTGGCCCGATCTCTTTGGTGTGCTCGCGGCGCATAATAATAACTCGGAAATGATCGTGCCTCTGACTTATTTATAAGACACTTATACAATTTATCTGACGTTATGGGACACGCGTGGCGCGCTGCACCGAGGGAGCCGCGCTCTCTTTTTCCAGAAAGCGCGATTTTCTATATACCGTTATACGCGTCCGCGATGTACTCTGTGTAAGCATAGTGTGACTCTTACGTAAGAGTCGAAGCTTTATCGCGTCTGGAGGAACGACGACGAAGAGTTATAGTTTTCCGTTTTACTTTTTTACTCTTCCCCCGCATGTGTGGCGTGTGTACAGTATTATCGGCCGATGAGAAAAAGCTCGAGCATCGCGCGTTTTTTTGGCCTAACGAAAATACTTGTCCGAGCGTAAAGCGACGCCATCGGTCGCAGCGCGCCGCGAAATTGCGTCAGCCGCAAGATGAATTTCGCAGCAAAATTTGGAGCCCACAACGGTGTCCTACGCACGGACGATTATATATTATTCGATTTTGCGTGAAAAATGTATGTATGTATAAAACTATAGGTACACATGGACAATCTGACGGCGTCGGAAAGCAAACGCCGGCGGGGCGACGGCGGCACGAAGCCAAGCGCTTAGGACGCCAAGCTGTCTGCCGCTCGGCTCTCCTCGCTATTATAGGACTATAGGTATACATCGCGCTAGTGAGCCCCACCGCTCGGCGGCGCGCCTACAAGTATATAAATACAAGTATACATGTAGAAGAAGTGTGAGAGAGGCGAAGATGCGAGGCAGAGATAAGCGCGCGTTACATGGAAAAGGGGAGCGGGCAGCGCGTACATAGAAGAGACGTAAGGCCGAGTAAAGTCGTGCATTTTCGCGCGCGCTCTGAGCGGATGAGTTTGCGCGCGGGAGAGGTAATTGAGCTCTCGATCGCGTACGCGTCGCAGCTATGGACTGATGTGTATAAGAAGCGCGTCCCACATAGCTCTCGCGTCTCGCTTCAGCTTCGTTCAACTTTGCATCCGACGGGGCTGTTTGAAAGATCTCTCCTCTCGCTGGAATCGCTGCTTATTTTTAGAGCGATTTTCGCACTCTCCGGAGTCCCCGAACCGCGCGGATGGACAATGTAGCCTTGGCTGGGAATCGTATAAAATTCAACATACCTCGACTGCTCTCTCTCTCTCTCTCTCTCTCTCTCTCTCGAGTGGTGTCGTGCGCGCGTGTCTTCTGGAAACTTGGACGCTTTTTGCTGCCTCCTCCAGCGAGAGCGGTTGCGTTCGTCTGTAAATCTTCTCTCAGCAACAGCTCTCGTCTCACCCGCGGCGGCCGCGGCAAAAACAGAGGCTCCTCTGTACTCAGCGCCGCCGAGAGCGATAGCGAGAAGAGGAGAGAGACCGTGAACCCAGCGAATGTTTGATGCACATTTATGTACGCACGCATGCGCTTGAATGGCTATAGCCGCTGCTGCCTCTCGCCCTCGCGAGGCGCGAGTTTCAAGTGGCGCGCATTCCGAAAGTGCAATTGCAGCAGCAGCGCAGCAACGGACTTTCATCCGCCATCTGCAGCGAGCCGTTTGCACATTCTCGGACGCGTCGTTGCATAACGAGACGAGCGCGCTTTCGCGAAGCCAAAATTGAGCCATTCGTAGGGTTGCCCCGATCGACGAATGTACAAGCATTTGCGCGTGCCTGTTCCGTGAAGGAATGCTCCGACAGGTGTGTCGCCTCGTCGTTTCGCGCGCGAGCACTGGCCTTGAATTTTCGATCCAATAATAGGCTCGAACTTTTTGCTCGTTTCGCCGATCTCTCGCATATAAAAACTTTGACGAGAGAATGCAGCGGCTCCGCACTGTCTCCTCGCGCTGCACACACAGCGCGCGCACATTAGAGCCGAGATAGAGGACGTTGAACGCGCGCGCGACTCGTCCGAAGCCATTACTCATAGCCGAACTATGTCGGCTCGAGTGTGTGCGTGACGTAACAGCAGCAGCTGACTAATCGGCCAAATGGCCGAACTCGTGACCCATCGAGTGGCAGAGTGCTTGCGCGCACAGCGCCGTTAGAGGCCGATTAGCGGATACGCGAACTCGTTCCCGCGGCGATTTTGACTCTCTCTCTCTCTCTCTATCTCTCTGATGTGTAAAGATGCCGCTGACGCAAAAGCTGCAGTGTATCAATCCTCTGAGAAATTTTCTAGTATAGGTTCATCGATACACCCGCGTGTGCAGGCCTCGCACTGCTCGACGGAATGTCCGCAACTCCGAAACTCTATATATTATATACCTGTGTGGAATTTTCCCGGCCGGCAGTGGAAAGCACTCTTCCCCCGAGCGACATCGTGTGTATAACGACGCCGTAACCGTCGCGATCTCCGGAATGTTATCTTCGGCGGCTGCAACAGCTCCGAGCAAGATAACGACAGGTGGTATAACTATATACTCACGGAGCTCTCTCTCTCTCTCTCTCTCTATGCGCGACGCGCCCTATGAGATGTGCTTCGGCTTTTCCGAGGAAATCGCCTTGGCGCCGCAGATTGCGAGTCTTTTTATGATGGCACTACAAACTTTGAACCCGAGAGACCTTATATACCACTAGCAATTAACGAGGATCGGCGATCACGCCTCTGCATATTATCTCGAGTGCGCAGCTCGACCTGATTGAATAGAACAAGAGCCTCGTCTACTTTCTCGAAACTTGGGGAAAAATGCTCGCCAGCTTTCCGTCGAGAGCTACAATGTTGCGTCACGAGTCAAATTAATGCGTTTCCTTGAAGTTTATCGCGTCGCGTCGCGGCGCGCGCATATTATTATAATTGATTATCTTGCGCTCGAGGGATGAGTAGGTGCTGGCTTATCTCTGCGTGATAAAGAGCTCGTTAAACCATTTTATTCAACCTGGTATACACTTGTAGGCAAAGCTCATTGAAAATTCCGCTTCTAAATTTTCCACTTTTGTCTCGAGTGCGTGCATTCCTGCATCGTAAATTCATCGAGTCTACATAATTCGTGATGGATGTCTCCACAGCTTCGAGTGAGGCGTGCCAGAATAAAACCACATATAATCCCGCTGAATAACATTTTCTTATATAGTTAATTAAGTGCGAGAATATAAGAAATTTATAAATATCCGCAAATAAACATACTGTAATGAAGAAGATCCTAATGAAACAAAAACAGTCCGATTTCAATGCACCGCTCAGCGAAAAATCAATCTTTCGTCATCTCCGAGAAAAGACCCCCAGCCTCCGTATAATTTCGGCTAATGAATGACCCCTGACAAAAAAGGTCACCGCTCTATCAGTTCGGCTCAGGGGCCATCAGGGGCGCGCGTCACTCGGAAAGGAAAAAGAGCGAATAGTATATGTGAGAGGATCAGCCCACAATCGCTTAGCATTCGAGTGGATTCGTCGACGACGCTAGGAATAATGATGGGTATGCGTCGTGTCGCGATCTGCCTTGTATAATGAGATAATTACCCTCGCCCATTGACGTCAGTCCCCATATTTTCCCTATTCGATCTTTCGTGCAGTTTACCCAATAAGCAGCTAGGCGTGCTATAGTCGAGTCGCTGCACTGATGCGGGACACGCGAGTCCATCGCTGCGAGGGGAAGACCTACGATTGCGTTCAAGAGTTTGGGACGCGTTTGCTTCTGTCAGTGAGATTAATCGATCGTACGTGAATCGAATTCTATAAGTGAAACACGAGATTCAAAGGGCTGCCCGCACAACGAAACAATGCATTTTAAATATAAACGTAAACACAAACACCCCTTTTTTGTGCAAGCATCGCATTCGCCGTCGACGTCTCTTTGTCGAAAGCATATTTATATACGCACAGTAGGCGACGTTTTTTATTTTATTTGTGGCTGATTAACCGAAGCCGCAATTTGCTAATATACCGTCTTTATCTCCGAAAATTCACGACAGATATAATTGAAAACTTGCTCTTCGCGACGTTCGTTGACGTGATTTATTACCGGCTAAAATTAGAGCTAAGTATATAATAATTGTGTATATGTATTCAATTTGATTATGCCTTTTTCCTCTATATCGCTCGTTCCGAGAAGATTGGAATTTAACGAGCCGCGATAGAATCATACGCGCGTTTCTTATTCGTACACGCGATAAGGAGGCCGATGTATTGCGTTTAAAAATAAGTACGAGAAATAAACGCTTTAAAAATAGAGTAAAACGCAGGAAACGCCGCGCGAATCAGGGTCAATGCGAAAAAAGCCCGCTCGGCCAAAGGTCAGCCGCGATCGCGCACGTGCGACCTATCTTCGCGCAACAGGTGCACGCGACGCGTCGAATCTTCGGAATCGATTATACTCCTGCGTGTGGCCTCTATATACGGAATAGATAACGCTCAATGGGATTCACGTTTTCGCGAGGTCGTCAATCGTCGCGCGGCGGCGGCTGACGAAAATAGCTCTCTGCAGGGCCCGTCGGCTGTATTTTTTCCCGTTTACACGCATCACGAGAGAGTCGGGATTTTTCAGGCGCGCGCAATTGACCGGACCGTGGGAACGAGTCTGAAAAACCGGGGAATGAATGAGTGATTCATGCAGAATTTCTCACCCGAGAGATCGGTACCGCAAGCGACATTATTTTAGGCCGAGCTCTGTTTACGCTCGCGTTTTGCACATATCGGCGTTTGTATCGTTTATCGCTCGGTGAAAGCATGCAGTGACATTAATTATGCATATTCGGTCGGAGCACTTCGGAGCAGTTTAAAAATACGGGCTCGCGTCGCTTTTTCGCTCAAATTTGTCACACCTCATTTCAATTCCTTCCTCGAAACTCTAGCACTTCTGGGTAAGTGTTCCGAAACGATTATGGTCGTTTTCCTGTCATCGCTGCACTTGCCGAGTGTCCCCGACCATGGAGCATGGAACGAGCGATTCGGAGTCAATGAACGTCGATAAGACATTCGAGGAAACGCTCGTAGCAAGCATCTGGAGCCCTATTCGATGAATAATTTGCGGTCACGACTGTGACGTAACCTCGTGCAGATTTATGCACAATTCTTGCGCCTCCAAACCCGGCGCTTGGGTCCCCTGCGCCGCAGCCCTTTTCTCTCTCTCTCTCTCTCTCTCTCTCTCTTTCTCTCAGTCCACGCGCGAAGGAGCAGTCGAGCAAGTCCTTCTCACGATTGAGTCATCCGCCGGTCAGGGAGGACCACCTGGCGAGACTCGCCGCGGCGGAGATATCCATCTCTCATAACGATCCCCCTTCGGTATACTCCATTCCCCCGGGCTCTCTTTGTCCATCGGGCTATTTATACACGGAGGCGGTGGTCAATAATCGTTGCGAGCGGCGTTAATTGCTCGTTACCGGTGCCGCTCTTGTACTCTGTATCGTGTTTTTTCTTCTCTCTCTCTCTCTCTCTCTCTCTCTCTCTCTCTCGACCTAGCCTCTATACTAATTTTCGACGAAAGCCGCAGTGTGTTTGGTATAACATATACACAAACATGCGGGCTCGCAGACACGCGATAAAAATTATTGCATTTCCCTCACCTTTGCTCGCTGCGCTTATTGACCTCGCCGAGATACCGATGCGTTCGCTGCTTTTTTCGCTCTTCTCTTCGATCGTCGCTGCCGATGTCGGCGCAATTAACTTGCTGCATTTCTCGGGCAGGATTTCATCAGCCGCAGTCTATTTTAAAATGGATCGGCTATAATTACGTGGCGTATGCCTACTAACACAATTAAAAGCGTCGTCTCGCGCCCTCCTCTCGACGCTCTCGCGCTTGAGAGAAAAATTGATTTTTCAAATATTCTACTACTACTACCGCGCGGCTTTCAGCGGTGCGCAGCCAAAACAATGCGTACTCGTTTTTACTGGCCTTTTACCGTGAGTGCGCGGCGCATCATATACACGTCGTCGGGTTCTCAAGGCTCGCGCTGCACTTGTAATAACAGCTCCGCGCGAGTCGTCAGCCTGTCTGCGAAGAAGACAAGAAGAAGCAAAGTCTCGCGCGGCTATATTTAGTCGGCGCGGTGATTATAATTCGTCTGCGGCGCCTCGGCTCTCGCTCTTTTGATTTCGCCAATCAAAGGGTTGACCGGCTGCAGCCGCCGCGGACGGGGAGGAGAGGACGAAAACGTACGAGCGCGAGAGCATATTTGCTGATGCAGCGCGAGTTTATTTCCGACGAGGGCGTCTCTCGCGAGGCTCCTTTTTGCACGCTACACACACACACACACACACAGAGCGAAACTCGATCAACTATCTGCGGGAAAGTCCCCAGATAAGAGAGGCCACCTCGCGCCGAGGAGATTTGCGGATCGCGCGCTCGAGCACTGTCGGAGAAAAGACGTCTCACCTGTCGCCGGCAACCGGTCCCCGCCGCTCTCTCGCTGTTCCTTTATGCGCTCTCCCGTGTCGCCCTTCCCTGTATAACATATAGCTTTATGCTTTCGTTGCGTCATGCCGAGCGTTTTGAAAATATGAGCCAAATTGACATGGGTTTCCTTCGAATTGCCGAGTATCCGCGAAGCTAGCCGTCAGCGTCTCCTCTTTCTCCCTCACGTGCACAAAGGGAGAAAGAAAAACGTGTGGGAATCGCCGGGGGCCGATCCTCGGCTAAAAATAACGACGAGCTGCAGCGAGCGCGGTGCAACGCATGCACGCACAAGGTCCTGCGCTCAATCAAGTACGTTTGCATCTATTGCCATCGGCTTCTAACCTCCAACTCGCGTTGCTCTGCTTGCAGATGATGCAGCACCGGCAAGAAAGGCACGGCTCCTGCAGCGGGAGGACCCAGGGCACAAGCAATAGTCCAGTGCTGGGCTGCAGGTCGCAGTCGAGGCAAGCGACGAGCACGAGGAGGCCGTTGCCGAGGCCGGCGCAGCTCTGCAGCAACGTCCAGCACAGCACGTCCATCGCGTGGTCGCCTGCGCCCTCGTACAGCAGCAGCAACTCGATGTCTCTGCTCTCGGTGCTGGCCTGGTCCATGACGCTGCTGCTCGTCTCCTCGTGCCTGGGCATCGCCGACGCCGGCACGCTCATGGGACACCCGTTCAGCAAGCGCTCCTTCATGGACATCCAGTGCAAGGGCGTCTACGACAAGGCTCTGTTCGCGAGGCTCGATCGCATCTGCGAGGACTGCTACAATCTCTTCCGCGAGCCCCAGCTGCACACGCTCTGCAGGTAATTTTCTCTTCTTTTCTTTTCGGAGCATCGGAGCGTCGTGCATCGGGAACCGACAGCCGATTCAGACTTTTTTACGTTGGACCTTATTGTGGAATCGGACGGTTTTTCTCCAATGGCTCCGTACAGACAAATATTCAAGATCGCTCTCGATCGGACAAAAGCGGGCTGACGCGTATAAATTCATCGCCGACAAAAGGCCGCACTCACCGAGCTACACGTTTATTCTCTCGCTGCGATCTCGTTCTCGAATAAGAAAAAACGTACATACTCTGCGCTCGCGCGGCTAAAACAAAGCGGCGGGCCATTTTCAGCGGATACGCGGAAGAGCTCTAACTCGCTCGCTCTATCGCTCGCCAAACTCGGCTGCCGCTGCTGTGCACGCGTATACGCATCGAAACTGTGAGATTTCTCTTCTATTTATAGCAGCTGCAGCGGCAGCAAACTCTCCGTTGTGTGCAGCAGCATCGACGTGTGCGCAGCGAGAGAAAGAGAGAGAGAGAGGGGGGGGGGGGGGGGGGGGGGGGGGGAGAGAAGCGAACGCGTTATTATATACCTGAGCGGCTTTACGAGAGTATAATTCACCTGTTTTTATCATCTCTTTCACGAGGGAGAGAGAGAGAGAGAAGGAGCGCTCGCGCCGATCTAAAATTATACGCGCGCGGGGCACTTTCGAAAGGATCCGCTATCCCGATGCTGCTCTTGTTTCGCGCGCGTACGTATACCTACACGTTTTTCTTCTCTCCGAGATGGCTTACGCAAAATTTTTCATTCGATCGTAAACTTACGTCATCTCGCGCGCGGGAATATTTTTCCTCCTAAGCGGCCATGCGCAGAATTCGTATTATAGCTGCGCAAAAGGGGCTCAATGTGTGAGCGGTGAAATTGAGGACGAATGACAATTTTCAGAAAGAACTGTTTCACCTCGGACTACTTTAAGGGCTGCCTAGACGTGCTGCTGCTGCAGGACGAAATGGAGTGGATCCAGACATCTATCAAGCAGCTCCACGGAGCCGATCCTGGGGTTTAGGTGCTTTTTTATTTTTCGTTTTTATTTCTCCTCATTCTTTTGAGTTACCTGCTCCTCTACGTTCGTTTTCTTAACCGATTCCTGCATCCTTTCGCGTTTTCCCGATCCGAGGTGAAGCTATGCTATAGAATATACTCGTTATTGTAGACTTTATTTATTTAACATATGGTGTTATGTGAACATATGATTCAGACCTTTCTAATATTTTTAGCTGTTAGATTAGAAAAGTGTCGAAACTCGTGTAAAATTGTCGTGGCAAAAGTTTTTTCGTAACGGTGTAGCTCCTCCTCGACGTACACCAAACGTATGCGTCTACTTGTACCCTACACATACATTAGACACGCGCGCGCGCGCCTTTCCAGTCCGCAACCTATGATAATCACTTCGCCTTTCCAATATTTCGCTCAAATTCAGTTTTCCCCCTTATTTTCATTTTGCTCACTGTATAAGTATTCATTAGTGGCATCTAGTTACATCGAGTTCCTGGTGCATTACAAAAGACATTAGGTAATTCCGTATTTCTGAGTATAAGTGTATGTATAACCGATCGATATCGTGTCAACGGAGATATATACTAAGAATTTTTGAAGGTATATATACGGAATTTCCTAAATATTTTTTACAAACGTTTTTGTGCAATTTTTGGCATCTCAGGATACCGCAGCACATTTTTGGAGTGGCGACAGTGACTAACCATTTTTTCAGACTAACAACCAGACCTCGAACAATAACATTTTTCCACACTATAACAATTTTCGCTCCGCAACACTTCGAGATACCTATTGTACACGAAACACGCTTGTTGATCCTTGATGCGAATGTTTTTCAATTTTTCCTTTCGCAGAAAGGACACAAGTCGCCTGTGATTCAGAAGGAAAATTGCGTATCCAAAGTGTCGGCGAAGTTGCGGTCAACACCTTCTTCGCCGAAATTCACGTTTCTAATATCCCTCGTCTTTTGTTTTGCTCCCAACAGGCAGAACTGTTTCGGCACCGAATACTTTACGAGCTGCATCCAAGCGCTGCTGCTTGAGGACGAGAAAGAAAAGTTCCAAGATATAGCCGAGTACCTTGGCCGCAAGAAGTAAAGCCCTGGGAGACTGACAGAAGACAAAGTGTGGCGAGAGAAGTGGACGAGGGAGAGCAGAGAACAGACGGAGAAGATAGGCAGAAAGAGAGTCACGAGTACTTTGTATATTTAAACGCAGAAGAGGAGTTGGGAGGAGCAAGGAGATGAGGCAGGTGATGGGCTACGATGTAGAGGAACATCTTCGGCGCAGATTTGATGATCGTTTAGCCGCAAACTAGTCCTCCGTGAACGGAAGGATCGCGTCGCTTTTAACGAGTTGAGACGTCACGATGATTTTTAGAATTTTTTCACGCAGACTTTTACGCTATTTCGTTTTTCTTCTTTACGCACTGATTTTACCTGCACGCGCGTGTTTTAAACATTCAATTTAAGCGCTCTTTTCGTTTACGAGGCTACTGGTCGACGCGTCAGAGCTTCAGCGTTTATCACGCGCCTCTCGTGCGCGAGTAGGGGATTATGAAAATTTCCCTTTGTAAACAGCTGTTTCGCGCACGAGGGACTGCGCAGCAGCTCGATCATTTCGCACACGGGAGAATCGATCTTTTGATCTTCGAGGAGAGATAGAGAGGCAGAATAGGGGAGACAAAGAGACGAGTAGTAGTCACATGCATCCCATAAATACAAATTCTAGTCGATGAAAAATATCCGCGCGCAAGCGCGCGCACGTACCGTGCACATGTACACACACAAGACAAGAGACACCGACAACACACGAGGCGCTCCGGTGTGCACAGCACGTCTATATTAATTTACTGATACGAATTATTATTACTATCTTTACTTTATTGCTATTTTTATTATCATTACTATCAATGCTGCTATCATTATTGCTATTATAATTGTGTGCATTACGATTATACATATATATATATATACATATATTTTGTAATTACGTTTATCATTACTATTATTAATTATTTTTTTTAGTATAATTATGATCATCATTATAAATACTATTGCTATATCGTATTAATCGATGTGACGGCTCAGTATGGCGAATCGCGCGCCGACTGGATTTCGGGGCGTTGTTGTTTTCTTGATCAATTTGTATTATTATTGTTATTATTATTTGCGCCGAAGAGCCGCTTCCTTTCGTATTATCGGCCGCAGGTGAGACAAAAGTCGCACACCACGAAAGAAACCCGAGTCGGACAAATACTTTGATGCTCTTTTTCGTCCGACGAAATTTCGAAATTTCGGAAAGAAGGCGCAGCTTCATTTCGCACACTTTTTCACCTTTTGTGTATGCGATTTTATTTTATTATAACGGTTTTCACGCCCCCTCGTTATATTTATTGACATTTTTTGTATTTCTTTCATTTGAAATACGTAGCACGTTTTGCCTCTTTTTTGCAAAAAAAAAAAACGTTTGCACAAGTGTGAAATCGTGTCGAAAGAGAAAAGACGCTCGTTATAATTGAAAAGAAACTTACGCCTCGACATATCGCGCGGACGCATTCGCCCGTATCCGGTATTTACGTGTAGTATTTATTTATTTTTTCACGTCCCTGTAAATTTAGTCGACATAAACACACAGTGAGTATTATTGTAATTTACTCTTGGATTGCGCGCCTGCAAAATAATATGATTATATATTGAGCGAGCGAGAGTATAAAAGCTAAATTGTCGGATTGTCAAATTTACGTCGAGATATCCCAAATTGCATTGTGTCGAAGGAGACAGAACATTATAATATGCGTACGCCGATGACAAGCTGTATAAGAGAAAACAGGTGAGAGATAAAGATGATTCTCATATAAGAGTGCAGAGCGTGAGAAAGAAAAAAAAGAGTGTGAGTGTGAGAGCGTGAGATTAACGAAGAGTATAACGGACCATTCCGAAATCAGTATTGAAAAGTTGTTTCCGCACGGGAAACGCCAGCCTTGCATTTTTTGTGTAACTTTAAAACAACCCGGCGAACGATCCTCGTCTTAAGCAACTCGAAATGGGGACCTTATCGCTAGTTATTTATTTTATTCTTTTTTTTTTTTTAGTAGTCTAACGAAAAATTATTCAACGCCTTTTGTATCGGCTTTTATGCGTTTAAGCTTAAGCGAGACGTCGTGGCGTTCGTTTCGAGAAGTGATGATTCCTTCCTGTCAGCGATTTATATCTTCTTTTTGAGAAAACGTGCGCGACGCAGCTCTTTATATTAGTGACAAATGACCGCGAGTACAAATAAATCAAAATGACAAAGTACTTTTTTTACGCTCCGTTTCTTCTCCTATGTAATTAATTTAATCGCAATAGCATAACGCAAAGACAACACTACTTTTGTTATTTGTACTCCGAGAATCAACGAACTAATTTTTTCACCAGTATACAGCAAGCAGAATGTAATCGGCAGTAGAAGCTCCCCGTGAGCGTCAGCCTAAAGCCCATTAACCACCGCCTCTTTTTTTCCTTCGCGCGCGCGAGTCAAAAGAGTTTCGATAAAAAGCAGCATCAAACGATATCCCGTCTTATCCTTTCAATACGCATAAAATCAGTGACGCACGAATTTTGTATTCCTATATATGCCGTGTATAAACATAAATACGCATAATTTACGTGAACAGGACGAGAAAAAAGTAAGAGAGAGGGAGAGAGATGTCAACGGCAGTCCGATAATGAAGTCTCGCAGCCGCGCGACCGACCTCTTAGTTCCGCGAGGCGTTTTATGTTTATTTCTCTCTGTATGTTAGTATTAAAAGTCCTCCTATGCAGAATATACGAGAAAAAGAGAAATCCACTAAAATAAAAAAGATATTATGCCGACCGTCTAGAATATATTATATACGTACTATCGTATATACATCTCACACGATTCCTGTCGCGGGGAGTCGACAGTCTGTATTTTGTTTTTTTTTATTATTAATATTACTATTATTAATATTATTATTAATATTGTTTGTATTTATTTATAACGCTGGGTATTGTGCAAGTGTGATGATATCTTTATTTTTTCACAACGGCCCGAATCTCAGCAAAAGCTCGTTCAGAGCTTGCGAGTGAGATGCAGCCTCAAAAGAGACAAAAAGAAACCGTGAAATGATGTGTGTACATAATGAATCTATGTGACAACCGATCCGATGGCATCAGGCCAATTCTCACACATTATATGTAGACTTCGCATTGCTCTTACTGCTTTTTGCAACTTTTTGACGCACGAGCGCTCTTTTTTTTCTCGCTTCTTATGCATTGTCAAACGTTTATTTTTCTTAGCGATGACGATCGAGATTCGAGCTGGGAGTGAAAGAAAAAAAAAAGAATTTGCCAACCGATTATATCGATGCATGCGAATGCGCGGCGCTGTCGAGAAGAGCTTGAGGAAATCTTGGCTTGAGAGTATATGCTTACAAGTTGTCGATAAAAAAATACAATTAACGACCCAACGAGAATGAGCAGAGAGGAAGATAGAGAAAAAAAGTTGTATCCTATTCGATTAAAGTAAATTTAATAAATTATAAACTATTTACATATATACACATTATGTATAACGCGTATCATATCGATCACACGGATATCTAAAAAATCTATTATTGTTTGCGTGAATAAACGAATGATTCAAGAATATATTTTGAATTCGTCATTTTCTTGTCCCATGATCCCTTATATCCTCTCTCCCGATTAAATCATTTTAGTATTATGAGCAAATAAGTTTAAAGATGAATCAGTAACAATAAAATTATCAAAACATAACGAAATCGTATTCAACATTTGCATGTTGAAAATCAAAATAGACTTCAAAGTGCACGTACATCTCAATTAAAAATACCGAAAAATAAAAACTAAGCTTGCTGGAATAAAAATGATGAAAATAGACGTAACGCAATCGAAAATTGAAGAAATTAGTTCAGCTCTTTAACAACACGTGTTTTTTATTTATAAAAACATAAGGCTGACGTATAAATTACGAAATTTGACTGTTATTAGATCATCGACCATCGACACTACGTCAATAGCAATGTAGATAAAATCGACAAACACGTTACAAAACTTACATTGGTATCGAAAGGCGAACTAACAATAATGATAATGAGGTTTAGTGAACTTTGTAATGTTGCATTGTGTTAAAAATCTATCATTGATTTGCGAAATACTTCGCTTTATCGGACGAACGCTTGCATTACATAATTACACGGGCTTTTATGTATGCGTTTTCGAAGAAAAATAAAGTAAAGTAAAATATAAGTAAGTATATATATATATTGCATTCAGCTTCGTTAATTCTCTAGGTGCTGCCATTTCATTTTTCCCCAGAGTCTCTTAATTCTAGAGTTAGGTCGTAACTCGCGCCTAAGATCGAGTAGGGATCGCAATTCATAAATTGAGGGTGAAAGTAACCCCCCGCCGAAGGAGAATGAAAACATTTCTTGCCCATAACGGTAATATTACAATTGACCTAAATTTTACACATTCAAAGCCAGTGCTTCTATTCTGTGAGATGAAAATATCAGTACGATCTTTGATGATAAAGCTCTTTCTATATGTCCATACTGTATTCTAAATTTACTCTAAAAATAAACAACCACTCGACTCACCAGATGTCCGGTAATCCTTCCAAGTGTTCTCAAGATAATAACAAACAGATTGGTTCAATCATATGCAAGATTCGGTGCTTCTTTGCACAATCTGAACTTAAATCGCAAAAACTGAATATAGGCGAAACAAAAGCGCGTCGAGTCCCGCGCATGCGCCGTAGATTTTCGCAAACTTCTACAATCTACACCGACAACTTAGTCGATATATATACTATAGGTTTTATGTTTTTCTTGTCAAGGTTAGACTTTTATCACAAGATATTATGTTTCTGCCGCAGCGCGTTATTCAGATGTTTTTCCTTTCAAATGCCGGTATTGAAAGCACGGTGTGAGATCAGCGTCACGACGAGGACGAGGCTTTTTCGCGAGTATGCATTTTGTTATCATGCAGCGATGCAGGCGCTAATCATCGTTAAAACTAGTACACAAGATGATACGCAAACGTAGGTTACTGTGGTGCTATCTTCACGTAGAACCACGAAGTCGGCTTGGTTTTAAATTTCCCGCGCTTTTGGATGCAAAAGATCAAACTTTGATGATATATGTCAGATAAATATAATTTCATCGATATATGCGGGTACCATTAGAAATAATAAATAAAGATTAAATGTCGTTTGTATAATTTGTTTGTTCTTTAATTTAAAAGAATCAGACTATGTATGTACATAATTCTGATGAATTTCCACGGATAAAAAAGACTTTTTGCCTATACGTCACAGCAAACGAATTTTCGTTCAGAATAAAATCTAACCGCGCCACATGTTGATTTAATCGGTTAAAATTCATATTTATAGTTAAAAGTTTTGCTCAGTGTAGAAGACACTTTTTCAGAAAAAAATCATTTGTAAAATTTACAATATCATTATCTTATTTACATTAATTAATAATATAGCCCTTTAACAGATCATTTATCAGCAATCGTCGATGATTTACGGAGACCTCATTTTGCACAAAAAACGCAGCTGCAACATCTTTACCTCTCCCGCGTTTGATTTGAACACTCCTTCTTGGTTATCAATTGATAAAAGAGTACCGACTGACTCTCGGTCCTCGCCGATAATGACTTTAACCCTATCGTTCTGTGACGGAACGACGGGTTCTAATTGATCACATAAAATATTTACTGATCTATCTTCGCGTGGCAGGAACACTGTGCACATTCCACCCTGAAAAGAAAATAGCATTAATTAATTTTTCAATATTTATGCACAAAATCAAAAGATTTCATTGAAAATTAATAGTCTTATTTTGTTAAGTGAAGGCTTACCGTAATAGTTGTAATGTAGCCTTGTTGCCCAGCTGCGTCTAGATTGGAATCTCTGACACGAACTTCAAGATCAGTTGTGTGCCATTCCTGACCAAAAACACCTGAACTATGACCAGCATCTATGGTAGAGCCAGGCGTTTGTGGATTGTATGGACTTCCAACTCCACCTAAAAAAATGTATTCAGTTAGTTAAAATCATTTAAACACAATAAACTAGTTCAAATAATCTCGCTTTTTACCACGTTCATTCTACTTACCGGGAGTCATAGGACTGTAACCCATGGGTGATGGCGAAGCAAAGGCTCCGTGGGGACTAGTGGTGTATCCGGTACCAGCGGGTGACGGAGTACTTCCATAAGCAGCGGGACTAGGACTTGCGGTAGCGCTGGCAACGGGGCTGGGACTGGGCTGATAAGGCCCAAAGCTTTGCTCGGAACCATACATAGTACCAGGCGTCTGTGGTGTGAAAGGACCGCCAGATGGGTAGCCGGGAGCGTAACCTGGAGAGCCCCCTTCTTCAATATTGTAGCCATCAAAGTCGCTTGTTCTAGCTGGGGTGTTGGTGACCGTTGGATCCCAGGCACCTGATTGTCCGGGTGTACGTGATCCTGCATCGTGCGATGGTGTCATGGAACCATAATGAGGCGTTCGCGAACCAGCTGTGACAGATACATTTTTTTTTAGATTTTGAATATACTTGTCTACAAATAATTTATCTATAAAGTCTCGATTACTTACTCTCATACATAGGCGTCTGCGATCCATGCATAGGCGTCTTGCTGCCAGAATACATGGGCGTCTGACTTCCAGCGCCATAAGCAGGTGTTCTGCTGTAACTGCTAAATCCTCCATCCTTGGTTGGTACACCAACATTCGCAATGTGTGACCGATCGACAGAGATTGTTTGACAAGTAGAGTGAAGCTCGACTCGGGCTGTCGTCTCAGTTGCATCTTTTACTATTCCGACGTTGCCCTTATATGGGCCACTCGTGATCTTGATGGTCGTTCCTATAAGGTCACGATCACGACGCGCTCCACCTCGGCCTCGGCCTCGACCTCCCCCTCCGCCGCCGCCACCACCTGGACCACCTGAACCACCTCCACCTCGACCGGCTGGACTTCTGAGAATTAGAAAAATTTATTTGCAAAACATAAGTATCAGTTTAATACTATTATTTTACTGAAATTCCTATTTTTAAAAAACAAATGTTTCAGATAAGATACAAAGATTTGCCATTCTTTAGAAAAAAATACGATTAATCGTGGTTATCTTCATAATATATTGCAATTTTCTCATAATGTTTTAAAGTATTATAAATTCCTAATCACTTGGCAGCAGTTTTGCATAAAATGTGATAATATTGTTTTATTTACCCGCTAGGATGCATTGGTGAAGCAATTCTCGGTGACATAAAACCACTGATCATCGGAGCCATTGCTGAGGCTGCATTCGCTTTGTTGCCACCAGCAAGCTGTAAATGCCTAGTTTTGCACACAAATATACCGCCATTATCTATGAACATTCTAGAATGTAAGAAAGCAAAGCTCCTGTATAAATGCTTAATTTCGCCGCCTCTTCCAGAATGAGGACCATCAACGACTTTGACTATATCTTTCTTCTGTATAGTATTTTGCTGTGAATCTAACGCAACAGTATTTCTGTTCTCCCTTCTCTTGGTCAGCCCTTGGGGCCTCGCTTCCACAACTTTGCCGTGCATCGATAGCACGTGGAAGTTTTCGCGTTCGAGTCGCACAATCACACCAACAGTTTGTGGGTCCAGTTGGACAAGGTCACCCCACTGAAATTGACCAAGGCTGTCGACACCCGTGGCCATGTCTGAGCAGAGTTGTAGATCTCGAGGAAGGACCTCGAGCTCATGCATCGATAAGTCCGAAAAGAGAACTACGCGATTCTGCTCTACTCGGACAATAAGGCCTGTATCTCCTTCATATCTTCCTGCTACCACCTGTAAAAATACGAACAAATCAGAATAATTGATTTACAGTAAAGATAAAATCAATTTTATTTATTCAAAGCACAAATTTTATTTTTACCTTAACATGATCACCCATAGTGAAATATTTTCTCAACTCACTAGCTTGAAACTCTAGTGCCTCTTTCAAATCCTCGTGTTTAGGCATAACCATGATCATATTTCCGTCGATGGACACAATTTTTCCTTGCAAGTTCAACAACTCGCCTTCGCATACTTCCACATTGTCACCCGTGCTGAAGGTATGCGTTATTGCATCCTCTTTTCCCGCGGAAACTCCTGTAACAGGAGCACCACTCAACTCTAGGTCAACTCCTTCGGGTGCCTCTTCGAACTTTTCAAGCTCCGAAAGCGTAGGCTTTACACCCTCGGCTATAATAGCGCTAGTTGTGAAATTCTTGTACAAGAATCCTTTACGGCTGTACCTGTTTCCCTCGAAAATAAGGAAGTCACCATCGCTGGTAACTTCACCTCCGATGGCTCGGATAGCTTCTGGATCAAAAGGTTTCGCCGGAGGGCGTCTTTTCTTCTTACGCTTCATTGCCTCGGACTCGCTCTGCGCCGTTCTTAGAGCTCCTCGAGGTCGCGTATAATCGACTCTTGGAAGCAGTTTTAAATGGACCTGGTTTTGTGCTAGATCGACGTAGTCTACTTGTGCGATATCGTCCTTGTAGATACCTCGCTTTAGACGCACCCACTGTTTGGCTTTGAGACCTGTTTGTTCTTTGACGACACGCATCACGTCTGTCATCTCCTTGATCGGTACCATTTGTTGCTTCCAAACACCCATCCTCAGGTTTCCTACGTTTTCGATAGCGGCCTTGACGTGCGGTTGCTTGTAAGCTTCAATGTAGATGTAACCTTTCACACCTTCGGGTGCTACCACCGATTTTATTTGCAGTGGCTCGTCTATTTGTGAAATGATGATATTTGTAGTTTGCAAACAGAGCTTATTTTTGTAAAGAAAATAAAAAATACTTACTGGAAAATTGGTACGTCAAGAATTTTCTCATCAACAGCAGGACCGTGGCTTTCTCTTCTCCAATACGACATTTTACCATCCATAAGTTTGGATCTTTGACACCAGGAAGCAGCGTTTGCTGAGTGATCTCGTCACTCATTTCTTCGCCTCCATCGCCGAATCTGTGAGCTGCAGCTGATTCGTTGGCATATTTATTTCTAAGATATTCTTCTATCTCGTCTTCTTTCTGTGAACTAGTCACGACAAAAAGGAAAAATGTAATCAAGTTTTAGTAAATTTTCGAATGATAAACTTATGCAGTTATGCGGTAACTACTTACTCCCACAGATTGGTGCCTCTTCTTCTTCCTTCAATTTCTCGGGCAGTCAATCCGATTTCATCAACTTCATTCCCAACAATTCCAATTTCCTGGGCACCTTCTTCCCATTCTTCATCATCCTCTGGCTCATCATCAACCTCAGCCTCCTGAATAATAAAATCAGAAACCTGACCTTTCCTCCTTTTTTTCTTTCTAGGTCTGTCATCATCATCTTCGTCTTCCTCTTCATCATATTCATCCAAATCGTCTCCTAAACAATAAAATTCATTATCTCAACAGTCTTGCATTGTTTATATTGATTTATATTTACCTTCAGGCTCCTCCTCTGGCTCGGGTTCTTCATCTGAATTAGCTTCCTCTGCTTCATCATCCCTAGCAGATCTAAACATTATGAAATGCTTTATTACATACATTCTTCAAACTTATCTTTGCAATCAAACAAATAGTGAAAAATGTATACTAACCCTGACCTTGATCCTGAACGTGATCTTGACCTGGATCTAGACCTTGATCTGGACCCAGATCTAGACCTTGAACCAGACCTGAATCTGGATCGACTTCTGGATCTAGAGGCTACTGAACCACTCCTACTCCTAGATACACTGTGTGATCTAGATCTGGCAGGACTACCTGTGGCACTGCCAGCATCACTGGCATTTCCAGATCTAACCGAGTGATTCTCACTATCACTACCTCCACCTCCTCTTCCTCCTTGCTCACTCTCATTGTCGGAGTAGTTGCTTCCTTCAGAATCTGACATCTTGCTTGTTTTGCTGCTGATGAGTAAAATCTATTAGTAACATACATCGATAAGATTTAAAAAGTGTAATAGTACTGTAATGGGAAAGTTAAGAATATATATTTTAAATTGTGTAAAAAAGAATTAAGTTATTAAATACATTCAGGTTATTCAGGTATAATGTAAAAAACATAAAATAATGTTTATATGTGACAGGTACAACATCTCTTGAAAAGAAAATTCAGCCAAAAATCTACCGTCGTCTGTCGACGGTACTGGTACCTAGACAGTGCCTTTCTTTAAATATGTAAAAGAAATACTTGTTATTAAATTCTAGGTAACTTTATTAAAGTAAATTTTGTTTCAAATTTCTACATTTATGGCAGAATTATATAGCTTTTGATCTACCAGTCTAAAGGTACTCTTTGATGACAAAACTAAAAAAAAATGTGGTAACTGAAAAATGAAAACCCTGAATTTGTGTTTTTTAAAATCAATATGTTACATACATATCTAAGTACATTGTTTTCTACATTATACCTGAATATAAAGTTACATTATTTTACTAAACAATTTCAAATATATGTGACAATAAAATATCTATAAACAAATAAGACTGTTAATCTTTGCAGGATTTCAAGTACTATAACAATACTCTGAAAATTTACTTGGTGTAATTAAATTCATTATTTTTTGATAATTTAAAGTGGTTCAGACCCTTTGAGGGATAAAAACAAAAGAGATTGTCTCGGCGTACGTCAGCGCGTACGCGAAATAACATCACGATAAATATTTCGCGTACGCTACAGAGCTTTTCGCGTACGCTACATATATTTTCGCGGATGCGATTAAAACTTATATTATATTAGGCGTACCTGAAGGACTTTGCGTGCGCTACAAAAAGAGCGTATACTTAGTAGCACAAGATCTGTACGTACTGCAAAGCGAAAAGAAGTAGAGGTTAGGTTTTATTATTTTGACTTGTGTGGACAGAGAGTGATTATTGCTTTAGCATAATGGTAGTTGTGCGGACACTTTTATACGTACACCATGACTTATGTTTATATATCTTCACTTAAGCAATTGTGTGATATTAGTTCGATTAGGTGTAATAGAACTTCGAAGACCAAAATTCTAAATCAGCATTTATTACTTCAGACTTTCTTTAGTACCGGGCAATGAAGAGCACTTTTGAATTTACTTAAAACATGCAGCTTCTCTACCAAGCTGTATGACACGTATACATTTTTTATGTTTCACTGTATATCTGTATGTATTATACAATTTAGAGATTTTTAAAACACGGTGTATGTATAAAAGTGTTCGCACAACTATCATTGTGCTAAAGCAATAATCACTCTGTCCCCACAAGTCAAATATATGTAGCGTACGCGAAACATTTTCCAGTTTTATTTCGCGTACGCGCTGACGTGCGCCGAGACAGTCTCAAAACAAAATTAGTTCAACAAAAATCTAACCTTAAAAGTAGAAAACTTCACTTCTCTACTTAACAAACTGGCAGAGCAATTTTCATTCAGAACCCAAGTTAAAAAGCATCCAAACTATAACGTCTCAAATAATAATAAAAAAGCGTATTTTTTACCTCTGATAGATGTAGAGAAAACCGTATAACCGGATTCCGATGCCACGAATTCAAGGAATGGCGGCTAACCGAACTCCTGCAGCGGTTAGATACTTGCGACGTCAATCCAGATTTTGGGCCTATTGATCGGGTCCAAGTACACGAGCCTACCTTATTCCTTGCAAAACTCGGATGGACACTTAAGTATGCGCCGACAGATATTTCGGAAGGAAAGTAGTCTTTACGAGCTCAACCGGAATCATTTCTTTTCTCCGTCAAATAAGAAATCTGACGATTTCTCACATGTCACCCAACGGCCCCAAGCCAATCCTCCAACCAGGTTCCAAGTCCAACCACGACTAGCTGCCTGCTGCAGGCCTGCACTTGCAAGTTGCAGCGTCTGCAGCTCCAAAATATAAACACCGAATAAACTGAACATATAGGTAACTGCATGTGCCACGAGAATTGCTGCGGCGAAAAATAGTTCGAGTGGCCGCCGTCGTCATAAATGGTTTATTCTCTCTCCTGTTACATATATGTGCTTGCACAATGTTATCTGGGCATGTTAAGCGTGAGCAGCTCCCCTGGTGGATTTGAAGGCGAAGCTTCCTTGATCCCCCTAAAGGCCGTTTGAATTGTAGAAAAAATTATTCATTCATTCATGACGAATTATTTACTGTTTTTGTAATAAATAATGAAACTTTATAAGTGTCGAGTGCCAAATTGTGCAAGAAATTCATCGGACGTTGGTATAGCTCTGCATAGAATTCCAAAAAATCCTGATATTAGGAAACAATGGCTCGAAGGCTGTAACCTAACCAAAACAGTTATTGGAAGCAAAACATTTATCTGCAGTGATCACTTCAAAAAAAGGGATTATTTACCAAGTAAGCAACTTTATTATTGTATAATTTGTAATATATTTTTGAATTTTCTCGTACAAATAATGTTATATCATTGTATTTGCATTTTGGAGCAAGATAAACATTGCAACTCAGTTTTTATTACAGAACGGCTTGGTGGTAGAAAAATGAATTTGAAAAAAAAAACAGCTGTTCCCTCAATAAACAATAAGAGAGCATTTATTCTGAACATCTTAAAATCCAATGTAAAGAGGTAACTATATATTATTGATCGTTGTAAAGCATAAAGAGGTTAGCAAATTGGATTCTAAATAATTTACTCTATTTTTAGTATGGCCACAAATAATACAAGATGTAATATTGATGCCGAGGAACGTAATGAATTACCAACAGTGGAATCAAACAACCTTAAAGATAGGGAGACGCCATCAGAACAAAATTTATTGTTTACAGATTCAGAACAGCCAGAAGATTGTGAGGAATGTACCGTCAGTAATAAAATTGAAGGTACTGCTGAAGATACTGCACAGGATTCTATGAGTGAAAATGAAGAATTAGAAATATTAGAAATCCAAAATGCTTCAGTGGATAATGACCGTGTTAGACAATTATAGTGATGGAACGAGCAAAACAAATGTGTACTGATGCTGAACCTGTTAAAGAAAAAAAAATTTATTATCTTTAATAAGAAATGATGAGGACCTTATTGCATTTACGGGAGTTTCTTTTGATTTGCTGGATAGTTTAACAAAAGGAATTTCAATTTGTGAAGAGCGTCAGGCAAAAAAGTTCAATAACCCATTAAAGGAAAGAATTGTTCTGTGCTTATGCAAACTACGTTTAAATTTGTCATTTAGATGTTTGACTGTTCTTTTTGGACTAACATGGCAGAGTTGTTCTTATAATTTTTTTTATATGGTGCAGCTAATGTCAGAAGTTCTAAAAGATTTTGTGTACTGGCCAACAAAAGAAGAAATCTTAAATAGTATGTCACTGTGTTTCAAAAGTTTTAAAAAAACTTATGTTGTGCTTGATTGCACTGAAGTGCCAGTGGAGAAACCACGTTGTCTAAGGTGTCGTCTCAGATTATATTCTCATTACAAGGGTTGTGAAACATTAAAATTATTGGTAGGAGTAGCACCATGCGGATTAATAAGTTTTTTGAGTAATGCATATGGTGGCCGAACATCAGACAAGGCTATTTTCAACCAGTCTGGCATTTTAAATAAACTGGAACCGACAAGAGATGCCATAATGGTTGATAAGGGCTTTGATATTGAACTAGAATGTATGAAAAATTACATACAATTAATAATGCCCCCAAAATTGGAAAAAAAGAACAATTAAGTTCTGAAGAAGCTTTATTGACAAACAGTATTGCAGCTGCTCGAGTCCACGTTGAGAGATCTATTCAGCGCTTCAAAATGTTTCATATCGTCAAACAAAATATCGTGGACATTGATACCGTATATTGACAATATTTGCAGAGTTGTTGCTGCATTAGTGAATTTAAAAAATCCCTTGTTTGCAGACAATAAGTTTTAAGTGCTGTAAACTGTTTGTGCGTGTCAATCAAATTTTTGTATAAAATTGTGATTTTTAAAACTTACATCTTGTATGTAACTGACAATTAAATTTTTGTATGAAATTGTGATTTTTTAAAAATAAATTGTACATTTTACTTCTCATAAATGACTTTATTTATATCACCATCAAATGTTTCAGTCTTCAAATTATATACTAAAGAACAAGTATTTATTTACTTAACATATTGTACGTATAGTACTTTATATAATCGACTAACTACTTATTTGTTATATCTTTCATAACTACTCGTTGACCTGCACCTTCCTTTACATTAATCACTTGCCTTAACATGTACTTAAAATATACAAACTGTAAGTTTCGTACATAAGCCTTTGTCAAATCTTAACTTACTTTAATGACTGAACAACTGTCATCGAAAGATGAATAGACAATAAAATTACAGTTTTTTATATTTGTTATAAACATTCCTAATTGCACTTGGCAATAGTATGCGTGCTTTTGTTTTACGAAATATACTCCATCTATGCAGACTATCCATTTACACAAGGGAATCACTTCCATCACAGTTTTCTTTTTTCCTTCAACTGGACACTTTATTTCTATTACAGTTTTGTTATCTAATACAATCCCATCTGGGCTGTAACCAAGCCAAGAAATGTTAGGGTTTACTAGTAAGCCTGATTGCGTTATTTTCTGACCATACTTCTTTTCATAGCATTCTCTTGCTTTCTTTTCACATTTAATTCCATGCGCAGTACTAGCAGATCCTTGAAATTTGTCATTCAAGTGTTTCATAATCTTGGTATCCCAGTCAGGTAATTTATCATTTAAGTATGTAATAAATTTGTAAGCTGAGCTGGCTGTAATTCTTTTTTTCTCTCGTAAAGCCACTTTGATTAATAGTATCAAACTAAAAGCAATTGCACTATTCAAATTTAATTGAACTTCCTTAAAATAAAAACTTTTTTCCTCTTCAGGTAGATCATTTAAGGTGATGAACGTTCTTTCACCAGTTGAATCACATCATGCATATAAACGTGTATGTCCAGTCACTGGCGAGTATATTGCTGTACTTAAAATCTGTTTGCACTCTTCTTGCTGAATAAATGTCATTTTATTACTCGCATCACAGTGTATCTGATTTGTATTATCACTTTTCTTATATCCCATTTTGATATTGTTGAACAAACAACCAGGGTTTCCTACAATATTAATTTTTATAAAATATAATTACAGTAATTACACATAATAAAATAACATGTAACATTTATTATAGGTACCATTTGATATAATTTGACATGCCTCTTGACGCTGTTCATTTGAAATTGGAGAGATCTTGTATTTGCACTGTTTTGATTGACCATCGCATGCAAAGTCTTTGATAGGAACTGTCTCATACAGCGCTTCTACATTTTTCTTTAATTTGCCCCATTCTTGTCGAACATCAGTACATGTTGCCACTTCAAATTCATGTTTCTATGTCCTACAAAAAATATTTTTACACTCATAGTCTCTGTCGGAATACATGTTTACTGATTAAACATACCTAGTTATGTGAATTAAAACAGCGATACAATGTTTACAGGTTCCTGACAATCCTCCCTTGCATGAACAGGTGCCAGATACTGTTTTGACTTCATTCTCTACATTAATTTCAACTTTCACTTCATGTGGAGCATCATAAATCCCACTTGATTTTACAACTAAACACAATATTTTCATTTGATTTTCTGTATTTGAAGTTATTCCACAATCCAGTATGTGGGAGGCATCGAGAACATTTTCACCTTCAATGTACTTTCGTGTACCTTCACCTCCATAATTCAACAAATCAGTTAAATTAATAAAAAAAAAACTTTTCTTTTGACATTGTGAAATTTCAATGTTTACATTTCGATTTTGACCGATTCAAAAAGCAGTTTGGGGGATCATGGAAGCTTCGCCTTCAAATCCACCAGGGGCGCTGCTCACGCTTAACATGACGAATATATTTATTTATGTAAAATTGACATCAGTGCCAGCCGCCAGTCCTCCCCTCCAACGAGACGCACACAGCGAAATCCCATTATTAGGTGGCGTCATTTGAAACTATAACATGGTAAGGATATTCGCCTACTTGTAAATACATTACTTTGTATATCTATATATAAGACGTCTACAAGGCGAATAATGGTGTTCTACAAATCAAATCTAGAGCTATCATCAATCATGTTTCGGATTAAATATGCGTTCCCCTGCTTGATATATGATCGGATGACGGATTCCTATACATCAATATATCAATTTATTAATTTTAGTACGCATTCATGCTACCGGTGGCGCTGCAAGATAGAACTTATACGCCGGCCGACCCACTGTCGTCTCTAATTGTAATTGTAAGTTTATGATTCATTTAGAAGCCAAACAATTGAATATATGTATACATATATTATATATAATAGAGTACATGGCTTAAATCCAATAACTCTTTAAGAAAAACATATATATAAAATTTTTATATACATGTATGCAATATACATATACATATCAGTAGATATCCGCAAAATATGCAGTAGCCCTTGTGCTGTAGGTTATTCACTTATTCACGCATACCATAAGTAAATTAATTGCTTATGCTAATGTAATAGTTTAGAGAGGTGTATCTGAATGAAAAATCAAAGCTATTTTTGAATTTGAATGATTACACACAGTATATGTATAATAAATAAAATTTTAAAAAATGAATACAGAATACAGTCTCACTTCAAGAATATACTGTAATCAAGGTGCCATCCGATCAGTGAGATTTAGTGAAGATGGAGCTTATTGTATAACCAGTGGTTCCAACAAGAAAGTAAAATTATGGAATCCATACAAGAGTATACTACTGAAAACCTATGCAGGACATGGAAACGAAGTAATGGATGCCTGTTCATCTTGCGATCAGAGCCAAATAGTATCCTGTAGTGCTGATAAATCAGTTATACTTTGGGATGTTATCGCTGGAACACCTGTACGCAGATTGAGATGTCATACTGGAACAGTGAACACAGTTCGTTTCAATGAAATGTCTACATTAGTAGTGTCAGGTTCACAAGATAATTCAGTAATGCTGTGGGATATACGGGCAAGGACTCTTACTCCTATACAAGTTTTACCTGATGCAAAAGATTCTATATCTTCCGTTAGGATATCAGATCATGAAATATTGACAGCATCTTATGATGGTAAAGTGAGAAGATACGATATTAGAGAAGGAAGGCTAGTTACAGATTGTATGGGAGAAGTTATCACATGTGCCAGTTTTACCAAAGATAATCGCTGCTTTTTAGTAAGTTGTGCTGATGCTACAATCAAGTTAATTGATAAAGATACAGGTGAACTGCTAGGGGAATATGAGGGACTACCTAAAAGTGACTTTTGCCTGGAATCTTGTGTTAATCACGATGATACTTTAGTACTATCTGGTTCAAGTGATGGACAAATTTGGGTATGGGAGTTAATATCTAGAAAAATTGTGATGCATTTGTCTGATGAGAAGTCTGGTGCACATCCTATCATATCTATTGGAGTTCATCCAAATAAAAACAGTTTTTTGTCTGCGAATGGACCTGACATTTTACTGTTTGAGCAGTAATCTTATTTATTGAACTATGACTGTTGCATAATTTATAAGGTGCATCTGTATATTTTGTATATTCTTTTATAATAAAAACTAAAGAGTAGATTTTTAACCTGTGCATAATATATAATTTTATAATAAAAAATTAGTGTTTTATACAATCTTAACAACAATATTTATAACCTAATAGAGTATATACATCATTTGGTATTCTCTTTTATATTAAGAAATAATTTATAGCTTAACGTTTTTAAAATAATCTTCGTCTATGATCCTTGATAAAGATTTCAGGGTATCCTCAAATTGCGTTGCAGAAATTCGTGTTTTGCTGACTGTTTCCTGTAAGACTAATTCACTTTTCAGAAGTTGTCTATTGGTATCATTTAAGTCATCTACCGATTTAGTGATAGTTGTACTCAGTAACTCTTTGAAATTTCTATCAAGTGCTTTGTTACATTCACGCAACTTCTTATGAAGTAAACTGTTGTACTTGACACAATTTTTTTCACTTCGTTGTCCTTTGAAATCTGCGTAAGAACACGTGGACGGATCAATAGCATAGCTTGCACTGCTCACACTGTTGTTTTCATCATCTGATTCTCTTGCCTCTCCTTGGATCATAGTCCCACAGGAGTTGGATACTAAAATTGATGGAAACATCATCCCTGTTTTTACACTTATAACAGCAGCTTCATCGTCCGATTCAGGTGCCTCACCAGAAACAATCACAGCTTTTGTCTCCATTGTATATTTACTTTTTACGTCTATAAATGTAGATGCAAACTATTACTATACAAGATCATATTATCTACAATTTACGTACTTACACTTAATTTTAGGAATTTTTTCAACAAAATCAAATGTTTAGGTTTTTATATTTTGTCTCTACTGTTGAAATAATTATCAAAACAAAATTGAAATCTTTTTTTTTAATATAAATTCAAGATAAATAAGCATATGAATTAAAACTACGTGGAATCATAGTATAAATATATAAGATCAGTGGTCAGATCGAGCTAGGTATTAGAAGTATACCTATATCAATGTTATATGTGACGACTCCAATGACGGTCACGATTACAAAATGATTAATGAAAATAAATTCAAACTCTTCCTACATTTTCCCTCGAAGGAAAATGTTCTATTCCTGTCAATTGTGAATCAAAACTGGATCACTTTAGAAACATATAAAAAAAATAGGATACATTATTTATACCGTCGCGTATCTCATAACCTTGAAAAACTCCAATTCCAGAAGTCATCAGCACATCTGACACAGATAAATCAACACAGATAAAGATAATGCCTATACATAAGTATCGCTAGCCGTCATCTTTGCCATCGTCTTTGTCCCACTTTTAAGTTTTGAAGCAGATCTCAGGATGACTGGTCGCAAACACAACCTAATCTCGAAACCGTAGTCAACGTCGAAGTCAAGTTACCCGAGAACCCGAGGTCTGTAAAATTTCACTGCGGCATATGTGGCAGTTCAAGCCTTCAAGTCGTACGCGTACGCTCGATGCCTCTCACCTCGGCGATGTAATTTGTATCTCGATATTCCCGACTTTCTTCCTCGATACCCATCGACACGACGCGTGCGCGCGATAGATAGCCTAGTGTATGTGACGTAGTCCAGTCATGCGTCGGCGGCATGAACGTCCAGGAGGCCAAGACAACGTGACAGCAACATCAACAGCGAATCTTTAAAGGATTGTCAAAAAGAGACGAATCAGAATGTCGTGGAGTCGCAGGAAAGACGGCCTCTTGGCCAAAGTCAACTTTCCACCGTATACATTGGAGATGCTCACCAGCAGGCACGTTCTCGTCGGCGGTGGCGGGGGATCCTCTAAAACAGGTGTCGCCAATGGATTTGTGAGTATTGTTTTTATTCTGGAGAAGCTGGGCTAAATGAAATTTTTCTAAGTAAAATGCAATTAGAAATTTTCACTCTCTGAACACTACTGTAGGTACAGTTTATCGCTGTACAGTATACTACTGATGTTTAGGGATAATCTGCTATGCGTTTCTTTTTCAAAGTGAGTAAATGCCTTTATCCGTTTTAGGAAATATTTGAGCTATCTCACGATGGAACACAGTTTGTTGCTGAAGAATTCACTCGTTATGAAACTGGACCCAATGTTGTGATGAACAGCGCAACGCACAATGATGGAAAAAGAATGTGGCTAGTTGCAGGTCAAGAAAGCCACTGTCAGTTGTATAATATTCAGGCAAAAGTGGTAGCCACAGAAAATGGAGAAATTCCAAAAAAGACTGGTTTTCCTAGTAGAGAGGAGCTTAGACAGCGAAGGAAAAGTGAAAGGAAGGATGAAACACCTTTAAAACGAGAAAATGTTGAAGAAATCAAGAATGAGGAACCAAAGGCAAAGCACAAAAAGCTACAACTTATTATTAAACCTTTAGATAGCATACAAACGGACTTTGGGTAAGATTTAAGTTGGATACAATATTTTTTACCAAGAGTACGTTTGATATCTTAATTTTTTTATCTAAATGTACATGTTGGATTTCTCCAGAAAAGCAGAACCTTTTCAAAGAGTGGTTAGAATAAGTCCCAATGGAGGTCTGATGGCCACAGGTGGAACCGATGGTTATGTGCGTCTCTGGAATTTCCCCCAGATGATCAAACTTCATGATTTAATGGGACACAGCAAAGAAATCGACGACATCGACTTTTGTCCCAAAAGCAAGCAGCTTGCCACTGTTGCCAAGGATGGCAAGTTGATAATTTGGGACGTTACCAGTGGCTCCAAAACTAAGGAGCTCACTTGGACCCCGTCCGAGGATGAGAAGTCTTTCTTCAAGAGGTGTCGCTTTCGGAAAACGGTGGCGGACAGTCCCGCGATTCCTCAACAACTGTTTGCCCTCTCGAAATCTCTGCCACCACGAGACAGGAGAAATAGAAGCAAAACCCAGTATGGTTACTTGCAGTTATGGAGCGTGGACTTAGGAAAAATTGAGAAATTAGTGACGTACAAAGAAGATCTGTCGGCTCTAGCTGTCTCTGACGACGGTAAATTCGTAGCAGTCGGTACGATGTCTTCTGGCACTGTAGATATGTTCATAGCCTTTAGCCTACAGAAAGTATGGCACGTGCCCGGTGCGCACAAAATGTTTATCACGGATCTGGAATTCTTGCCGACAAAACTCGACGGGCCGGCTATCACGAGCAACGCGGAAGCTGCCGTTGTCAGCTGCTCTATCGACAACAAAATCTGTATCCACAGCATACCGTTCAGACGTAAGTTTTTAAACTTTAAATAGACTTTATGGATAATAATCTCGCTGCCTAATATTGAAGTAACCAATGTTTACTTTTCTACTTTTTCAGATGCATTGCCCGTTTGGCTGTTCCTGATCTTCATAGTTCTAAGCATCTGCGGTGCATTTATACTGTGCAGTTATTTGGGCATTTGACCAAAAGCATGCGAAACGATTGTCGCATCGAGTCTGCAATTTGTACATTACAATCCCAGGATATCAGGATCACAAATTTCACGATGACGTGGATTTTTCGACGATGCAAGAAGAAAATAGGAACCAATTGCAACGCGAACACAAAAATCAATTTTTAATTATGACAGTTCTCGCAATTGTTCGTGGTTTTGCACAGTACGATTAGACGTTGTTGTCAAGCCAGAACAAAGGTATTAGAGTCTTTATCGGTATATATATATATATTTTTTGTGAAGTACTACACTGTTCATTGATTATTGTTTGAATAGGTGAAAAGTTGATGATGCATTAAATTATTGTAAATGATATTGTTTGTCTTTAAGCTGTGTGTTCTCTTTTTTTTTTAATTCTATCGACATTGTAAACCTTATATTTTTAAACTGTCAAGTAGTATTTAAGTTTTAATACAGTGGAGAGAAGTGCATCATGGTTATTTTTTAAATTTGGTTTATACACAAGATTAAAAAGAGCTCGAAAACGAGCTTGAGCAAACTGGTTATCGTTCATTTCAACGCTTCACCCAATTATCGTGCATTTTTGATAAATTAACTGTTGAACAAGTTTTTGTTATGTGCTATACATATATACTTTGTAAGCTTAAAAGGACTTGATACACATTTAAAGTGCGTTCTGTGAGCTTTGTTTTCGTACTACTTGACGTTGAAGCGCATTTACTTTGTTTCGATTTTACTACTATTTATTTAATCAAACGATAATTTTACAACCAAGTAAGACTTTCTTTGTTTTCATCGGGTTCGAAGCCAACATATCGCGAAGCAATAAGATTGATTTTTGCGGCGAACGAAGAAGACTCAGGTGTAGATTGAACTTTAGTTGTATAGGAAATTTTTAGACAGCTGTCAATTCAAAGACTCGAATGAATCTTTTTTCTTGCTTTGAGTAGTCGCGCTTCTAAGATGGCGCATTACCCACGTGACTTTGTTACGTGCGATAACTTTCAATTTCGGGCTTGGATCGTGGACCTATCTAATTGCGAAACAGATGTGTCAGTGAGTGGGGCGGTCCAAGGTCCCCAGTTGGTCCAACGGTCCACTCCCACAGCTGACGTGTTTGTTGACTTGACACACTAGTTTTGTGTTTACTCGAAGCATATTGAGCTACCTGCTTCACTTATCTGCATGACCACGTGGTATATAAAACCTTCAGTGTAATCTAAAGATTACAAGATTACGTGTTACCATTAGACGATTTTTCCTACCTGTCGTATAAGCGAAGAAGGCTTTGTAATGATTTGTCTCTCTAAGTTAGCATTAGTGCAAAGTGCAATGTCGCGCAATGCCGGAACGGTTACAAAAGCAGCAAGTCAAACGTCAGATTTTCTATTCAGACAGGTATTTATTTATATATTAGTTTGAAACTGTTAAATTAATATGTGTTCCATTTGATGACTATTATTTGACAGATTTTAAAATACTATACCTACTTATATAGGTCAGCTGTTCTGATTTGAAAAAAATGTTTAATTCAAATTTGGCGCTGTTCTCATCAAGTTCTGCAAAACAATATCGCTGCGTACATTTTATTGCATTAAATTTAATTTTAGTTGCTTTTGTTCACGTATGCTGAGGTTAAAAAATCGAATTATAACATATATATATATATATATATATATATATATATATATATATATATATTATAATTTTTTATTTATATATATATATATATAGTGTTTCATTGCAACATTTTTATCGACCATCGGTAATTTTAAGCTGCAAAAACAAATTCAAAAACACCTGTGGATAGTAACATGTAAACAAGCGTTGGCATTAACATAATCCTATCTAATTTCAGTTCTTTGATCCAGTATCATCAACCTACACTTACTTATTGGCGGACGTAGATGGTAAGGAGTCTGTTTTAATCGATCCAGTCGTCGAATGGGCCGAAAGAGATACGAAAACGATACAAGAATTGGGTCTTAACTTGAAGTATGCAAGTGAGTAATACTTTTATTAATAAAGAATATTATTGAATGATTCTTTTGCCATTTTTACTAATTTTTTTTTAATCCACAGTGAATACACACATGCATGCAGATCACATAACCGGAACCGGAAAATTGAAGAAGCTTTTACCCGGATGTAAATCTGTGATATCGAAGGCCAGTGGAGCACAGGCGGACTTGTTTCTGAATCCAAACGATGAAATCAAATTCGGAAAACACATCTTGAAATGTTATCCAACGCCTGGACACACAGAAGGTATGCAAGCATGATTTTTTTCATTAAAAAAAAATTATAATAATACGAATCTCTCACTATCTTACCATGAGCTAATATGATGCAATTTCAAGGCTGCATGACATACGTTTGCGAGAAACAAGGTATTGCATTTACTGGTGATACTTTGCTGATAAGAGGCTGCGGAAGAACAGATTTCCAGGTAAATCCAGGATTCGTTAAAAAAAATAGTTTGCCGAAAATTCTTAGATAAAACCAGCTGGTATTCGCGGCCTTCTGCTGAAATTCTTATGCAACAAAGTTTAGAAAGTTGACATTTTTTATATAACAATTATGTATATTTGTTTTCAGGGCGGCTCAGCAGAAACTTTGTACAAATCTGTTCACTCGGTGATTTTCAAGTTGCCGGATAATTTTAAGCTTTATCCGGCGCACGACTACAACGGTCGAATGGTCACGACTGTGGCCGAAGAGCGTACATACAATCCGAGATTGACCAAATCGTTGGAAGAGTTTGTTAAACTTATGAACAACTTAAATTTGCCTTACCCCAAAATGATTGGTAATTACCTACTCAGCGACATTTTTCGATTCGCTATTTTTCTTCGCAATTCATACTTTGGTAATAATGAAAACTAATTTTTATTCCAGATAAAGCTGTCCCAGCTAATAAAGTTTGTGGTTTATATGAAGTAGACCAGAAAAAATAAGAGATCAAAACTCTTGAATAAAAAGAGTGATATCATAATCAAAGAAAGTGCAATAACGACGGAGAATAATAATTTTATCTATGTATATTTGGATCTACATTTGGAAAAATGAGATTTGTAAATAACAATTAACATTATTTTTTATATCAGTATATGTATGTACCTTATTCAAGATAATAAAAAGAAACGGAAGCGGGAATAAGTTTTTGATTCATTATTATTTTATAAATTTTGAATACATTATGGTCGATCATATCATTATCTTAAATTTTATTGTAAAAATAATCCATTTTTGCATTTTAATTAAACGTCAATGGAATTTAGATATTTCGTTTTATTACATACAATGTACATACAATAAAACACTGGTTTTAATCAACTGGTAAATAAAATATCTGTGTTTATCAAAAAATTAATCGTCTCTTTTTTCAAAGTTAACAAAATCGTTTGCGCATGATTCGAAACGAAAAACATGAATCACAATGGGTACAATAAGACGGTAATCAATCAGTCGCAAAACGCACGTTATAAGAGAGGTAACTCTGCATGTAAGTTACATTGAGGTATGTCGTATTACAATATACTAATAATCATTTAGAGCTTTGTGTACAAGTCTCGTCACCACGTATGTACGGTCCTCGTTCAAATTACTTGAAAAATATATAGATCTTCTGTATGAACTTTGCATAGAATATATTAAAAAATATATATGATTTCGTTTTTAAGCACAACTGGTTAAAGTTTGTATATCTATATGTATATATATTTATGTTTTTATTTTACTAACTTCTCACTCATATTATTTTTTGAGACTCAAAAGATAACCGTGAGAAGTTTTACGGTACAGTAGTTTGTGGTTGGTTTAGTTATTTAATAAGGCACGCGCACGGAAATTCTAATTCACTTTTCTCGCGGTGAGAAGAGCAAACTACATTTCAGTGTACTCGAACGCATCACTAGAGCTTTGTTATGCATTGGTGAAGTATTTAATTTATGGCATTTGTATATTTGGAGATACTTTACTCGATACCTGACTGCGTTGTTTCAAATTTATATCATGTTTTATGATCATTTCACAATCGAATTGATTTGCCAAAAGGAGAATAGTGAGCCATGTATCGCGTAACATGAGACATCTATAAAAGTTAAAACTAATTGCAGGCACATAATATATTTACGCTCGTATATCGACTTATGTATGTACAATAGCGTCGCATTTTATGTATATGTATATATAGTTACATTTTCTTCTTACAAGCTTCATATAGGTTCGATACAGTAACAAAAAATATACATAATATTTGCAGACATCTCGTATTATATTACTGTCTATAATATAAATGTACATCAAATATATGCGAATTTACGTAACGCGTACAGTTAACTATCGATAATGCGGCAGAAGCGTTTCTTTGAATTACTATAGTAGCACTTAGCGTTTTTATATGGACGTTAGGTACGATATCTCCGAATGAAAAACTTGAGAAATATGCGGTGAAGCGTTTCCAATACTCAATATATGATTATAGTCTATTCACTTGGTTCTGTATTTTGTTTATGTATCTGACAATCGTTCTCTCGAAAGAGAAATGTTATAAAAGACAAACTATTCTTGCGATATTCGCCTGCGAAGTACGCGATTTTATACAATAAAGCCCTTACAATTTCAAAACGTAAAAAAATATGATAGATCGACGAACTGTAGTCCTTAATTACTTTTCGTATCTATAAATTATACAATATATAGCTGTGTAAAAAATCGCGATTTATAATGACATTACAGGTAATAATAATAATAATAATAATAATAATAATAATAATAATAATAATAATAATAATATGCTTTAACTTAAATCCTCAAATACTCGAAACTGCAGAGAATGGCAGTTCGATGCTACGCTCTTGATAAGACTTGGAGAATGTCACAGTTATGGACTGCGATCGCCGGGAAAATGTTGTGCCTGCAACTTTGTTGCATAAAAATCGTGTGATATTTCTCTTTGAACACTTTGAAAGCGTTAGCGAGAAAATGGTCGACAGCCACTTCGCTCGTTGTAAGTACTTTTGAATGAAAAAATGAAGTCGTACAGTACAGCGCAAACGATACCATTTTCCCGACAATCGCGCAGTACAAGAAAGAAAAGAGAGAGAAAATAGGAATGTCTAAAAGTGTCTGCAGCTTCGCCACGTTTGTAATACAGCGACTTACTATAAGTAGTACGGAAGAATACGCAAAAGCGTTGACGCCTTTTCGTCATTAATTATCGCTCGGGATAGATAGAGAGGAAGACAAAAACGACGACGAGAGCCTCCGACAAAAGTGTCAAGGACTCGGAAAGGAAGACTACTCCGCCGGGGAAAAAGTGTGTGAAAGATCCAAGGACGCAGCGCAGCAAGAATGTCAGAAGTTTTAAATGTCTTTCGGAAGGCGCTAGAGCGATAATGAGACCGCTAGATGTTTTACATTTGAGAAAATTTCGACGAATTATCGTTACTACGTCCCTTTTCCTATAAATTTTCTTTTCAAACATGGAATGCGAAAGCACTTTCCCCTCGCGAAGGAATGAGTTGCCATCAATCATATACATATATGCGCATCCGCGGTTACACGATCGAAATGTGCATAGATGCGTCGAAAAAAAAAGAATTCAACTTTTTATAAACTTATCACGTATAACGATGCATCTCTTCTTTTGATTTCGTATTCTTCCAGCGTCGCCGTTTCTAACTACGCGTACAGTTAGCTATGTATATGTATTATGCACATCAGCATTAATAAAGGAGAGTTTCGCAAGCTCGTAAAAGTATAAAGATAAGCGAGTCTCGTTGCCCCTAGTTTTTTAAACTACAACCTAGCAGAGTTTTTGCATTTTCTCGGGCTCATAGAATGCCCGCGCGAGAGATAGCTCCTTTATGTTAACAATATTTATACATATCATTTTGATTTTCTTATCCTTGGCCTTCACTTGGTGTCCTCGCGACTTTTCGTACTATATTACTGTACAACCCGCTCGAGGCTCTCGATTTGACGGAACTTGCGGCTCTCACTGGTTCGGAATTGAGTATCTCGATAATACCGCTTGAATTCGTCGATGCATCAAAGTCGATTAAAAGACGCTTAAAAAGTGAGAGACGTATTAGAATTGGACGCTAACGACGACGAAACGTATAAAATTCTTAACGTATAATTGGAATGAGTCGCACGTCAAACCGAGAACACCCGAGCGTCTCCTTCTCACTCTCCTGATGGGTCCGTCAGGGCTAAACGGTACAACCGGCATTGGGAGGATTTGTCGTCGTGGTGGTCGTCGTCGTGGAGATGGCGGCGGTCGTGTACGGGCTGGCCTGTCGGTAGAAGTCTTGGGCTATTGCCTCGAAGCCCTCGACCTTGACCGGGCCGTAGTCCGAGACGATCGAGCAGTCGCTGCTCGGCTGATTCTGCTGGTGGTTGTTCGACACGAAATTCTCCTGGTAGCTTGGGAGGGGTCCGACCGGATCCGCGTACTGCTGGTGGTACGTTTCCTGAGAACGATCGTTTCGATTAACATTTAATTTTTAATAATGATGATTCGATGTGCTTACAGGACAGGCTGCCTGCTTCAGACACGTGGGCCCATGTCGGTTGAACATCTCGACGAGGCTGTGCAGTTCCGTCTCGAGCAGCTGAACTTGCGACTTGAGTGTGTTGTTCTGCTTCTCCAAATGCTCGCAGTCGTTCACGAGGATGTTCGTCTTCTCGCGCTTCTTCAATCGGCACTTGGTCGCGGCGATTTTGTTGCGCTCGCGTCGCCTTTTTCTTCGCTCCTCGTCTTCAGGGGTCAGCTGCAAGTGGCAATGAGTTTTCGTTTTATCATTTTTATTCGGCTACGCGAATCTCGCTGGAAGATCACGAGAGTCCGGTTACATAAGACGGATGAAATGGAATAGAAAAATTCACAGCTGTACCTTCTGCAAAAATTCGAACGAATTGATTCGATGTCATCGAGCAGCCAATATAGTCTGGCTGAAACCTCGGAAACACAACTTTTACGTATGTATAATCGATAACAATTTGTTCTCTGTTCACTCAGACATCAGCAAAAACTGCAGATGAGTGCCGCGCAGTGGGTCTCGAGTTGCGTAAGGCGTACTGACAGGCACATCAAAGTCGTCTAATCATAGTTTTGAAATCTCGCAGGATTTTCTCCACTCCTCTTATAAGTAAGTGCGTATATTTTTAGTCGCGAAAGAGCTTGTTGCTTGTTATCTATTAAACCGTGCTCCTTCCCCGCATAATTCGAGTTGACGTTGAGTCAACTGGCCTTGCAATGCACGCCTCTTGCCTTTAACCGACAATTTTTAAAAGTGCAAAAAACTCTCTTCTATATATATATAGATAGCCAAGCCGCGCATGTCAGTGCCCCCAAATGCGCTCTCGAGAACACAATAGCTTCTTACCCCATTGCTGGTCTTGCTGTTGCTGGACTCGTCGTCCTCCTCGTCGTCGGCGCTGCCGTACTCCTTCCTGGTGCGCTTCTTACCCTCGTCGGCGCTGCCGTTCGCCCGGCGCTTCGTCTGCAGCGTCAGCTTCAGACCTGTGCAGTAAAAAAAAAAATAAATAAATAACAATAATAAAACAAATCATTGCCGCGAGTCGTCTCGACGTACTTATTATATATATATACAGTCATGAATATTCAGAGGACGTTCGCGCACGCGGTTTCTCGCGTATAGTCGCGCATACGACGGCGCCTTTCGAAACGCGCGGGTATTTACGTACACCTGCATTAGCATGAAAATGAGGCGAGCGGAGATTAGGTTTTCGGTGCGACGAGAGGCGTGGAAGTGGATTTCCGCCGTGCGTATGCGTGTGCGTGCGAGCGTTCAATGTCGAATCGCAGACAGCTGGTGTGGTGTGTTTCGGAGGCGGCTTTTGTCTGCGGGATGCGTTGCTTGAATTTTTTCTCCTTTTCTGCTGCTGTGTAACGTCGCAGATTTCGAGGACTTTGCAGTGATGAGTACCTGTGATGTGTGTGTGTGTGTGTGTTTTTGTTTCGCGACGATTTTCACAACTTGTCAACGTATAAAGAAGTTTGATATTGATTGATAATTTGTGTAACATCTGCAATAATTTATGCCGACCTTCTTTAATGAGCTGACTGCAGGTGTGCTGAACGCTGGGCGGACTGGGCTCGCCGCTACTACTGGAATCGGCCCTGTCTCGGCTCCTGGTGCTGCCGTTGCTGCCCATCTGCACCGTGCTGCCGAAGCCGTCGAACGGATTCGTCATGGCGATGAGGCTGTTGACTATCTCCGGCGTCCGGGGCGTCACTTCGGCCGCCGCAGCCGCGACGCTCAGCAGGCCCGCCGCCGACGCGGCTGGATTAGCGTTCACGTTCACGTTCAGGTTGTACATCGTCGCGACAATGCATATATGGGCCAGTTACGATCCTGCAACAGTTATTTTTATATTATTTTTATCAAAATAATCGTTATAATTCAATCGGGTCACTGTACATCGTCTCTCTGACTTTCCAGATTTTGAGAATTCGAGCTGTTGCACGAGAGAGCCTCGAGAATTATGAATAGAGAGGCTGATCGATCCTCACTACACGCCTGTAGAGATTTCGCGAGAGAAAAAAAAATAACAACCTAAGCTCTCCGGGCTTTCCCGGACTATGATTGATTAAAATGTCGCCTATTTATCTAACTCTGCGCACAAAAATAATGATCGGCTATACAGCGTCTGGAGTGGTACCGATATTTCTCTCGAGCCCAGTCCGCTTATCCGTAATAAAAAAAATTTCGGAATACCCAATTCATACAGCTGTCGGAATTAGACAAAGGACTATACGCGCATGTACCTATACTTATATACACACACGCACACACACACACAAGGCGCTGACCCAATTTCGCGTCTAGCCCGTAAAACGGCGCCGAGAGCGAGCGCGCGCCTGAAAGAGGAGGATGTTCCCCTCACGGCCGGGCGGGGCCGCGTATACGCACATAATCTCCGGAGGCGCGATGCGGCTTCGATTAGTCGTGTAAGAGAGAAAGAGGAGAGAGAGAGAGAGAGAGAGAGAGAGAGAGAGAGAGAGAGGCTGGACTAAAAATATACCGACTGCGGCCGGACGGACGCATCGTTGTCTTGGAGGCTGTTCTCTATGGCTGGACTGGAGAAAGGAGCTCTTGGAACGAACAATAGTTGCTGATTTTGACGAATCGAATAATTGAACAAATTTTAGGGCAACGAAAGCGCTTAATAAAGCCTTTGATCCACGATATAGATGAGACTGCTTCAGGTTTCATGAAAAATTATCGCTCGTATTTCGAACGGCGAACGCACGCGACAGCCGAAAGTTATAGCGTTGCACGGACTAACGCGCGAGCCAGTGACAGTCCGAACACGGGAATTCACTTGCTTTTTGCTTCCCAGAATCGCGCGTTGCAAAGTCCCAGTATTTTCGAGAGTTTCAAAACATACAAGGACCCACTACGCGACCGAATTGTAATTCACACCGAGAGAAAAGAAACATTGCAGCAAGCATACGTGTTAACTGTTAACATGGGCATGTTCGATTTGAGCCAATAATACGTATGTTAATAGTTAACATATGCGGCTGCCCACCCACACTTGTATGAATTCTATTAACGCTGAGTAACTTTACAGTGATATAATGTCAAAATTCAAAATTTTGCCTTTCATCGGCCTTTTGGGTCTAAATACCCGATCTGATAGTTCTATAGAGATAAAATAATGAGTCTGATTCCAACAGATTCTAACTATTAGTTCAAAAGTTATTGGAAAAATTCAGTAGTGTGTTAAACATCATATCGTAATGATTAATTTTTCAGATTTTAATTTTTCCAATAACTTTAGAACTAATAGTTGAGATATTATACCTTTTTGGAAATGCCAGAGGCTGCTGAATCAGTTGGAATCGCACTTATTACTTTATCCCTAGACCTGTCAGATCTGGTATTTAGACCCAAAAAGCCGATGAAAGACAACATTTTGAATTTTGACATTATATCATTCCCAAGGCACTTTGCATGCTTCCTTAGGTATTTTCAGTTGCTTTCGTTCTATTATTGATGATTTATTGATTATTCATGATAAATAAATCCTCAAGAATATTTTTTGTATGAAAGAGAGAAACGCCATCTGCACGCAGCACCACGCACGATAGCCATGAAATCACATTATGTTAACTATATTATAACATAGAGAAATCTATATAGTATACATACAAACTGCTTTTGTTTCGTATAGAATATTTGTAAGATGTGCACGAATATATTAGCACTCATTGCTCCTAACGTGTGTACATGTTTACGGCAATGATATCTTTCTCTCAGTGCAATTTATATCTCCAAGTATTAACTCGCTGCGAAAACATTTTTCATGTTTCATCCGCCCAAACAAACGATAAGTATATGTACCGGCAGCTATGCACGTTGCAAGATAATGCGGTGGTATCTCGGATATTCACTGACGAAGCATCAGTCGCGACCCCATATAACTCGGCTCGCACGACCGTAGGCTGTCTTACAAGACGAGCTACAGCCCCGGATTTATCGTCTCAGTATATAGTTCGCTTCTAGCGCGGTGACGGCTGTCGTGCTTTTCATTCCGCTCGTGTTTTTCTCGCGACGCGTCGATGGACGATCGCGCGGATTTTCTCCTGTATAGGTGGTGAGCGGGTTGAATTAATTTACGACGCGACGGGTTTTTTACTGCTGGATATGCTCGCACAAGAGTGGGAGATTAACCTGGAAAAACGACGACTATCAGCGGATTTTCATCGATAATTCAGCCTTTTACGATTGCCGTGCCCGATCGGGCGACATTGTACTAGACGATCGAGGAAAAAGGCGCAAAAAGTTGCTCCGGACGATGTTTTTATTGAAATATACGTGGTGCGCGCGCAACAACGCCAGATAGCTATATGAGCAGCTCCGAGTTTGAATTCCGCGCCGGACCATCAATAGCCCGTCCGAGGCAGCTCTCCCGACTTGTTCTTCCCCGAAGTCCTCCATCAGTCTAGTTAGGCCGCGACGTAGCGCATTCGCGTCGCCTACTTTTCGCGCGTTGCATAATAATTCACATTTTCGCGGGTCTATTTTCACGTGCGGTGCGAGAATAAGCGGCCGAGCGAGAAGCGCAACAAAGTCGCGCGCGCGGATGTTTGCTTTGGGAACTATGCGCTGTTTTTAGCTGATTGACGATCGATCTCTGCTCTGTGTGTGTGTGTGTGCGCGCGCGCGTCTGTATAGGACATATAGGAGAGACCGATGTCTGGCCTGCTGCCGTGCGGCTGTATGGAGGATTATGGGCGGGCTTGACGATGTCGTTCGCGGCGTTGTTGCTATAGCCGAGCTTTGATGGAAGCGACGGTCTGCGCAGATTTTAATTATTTCATTTCTGATAAACGATCTTGTGTGTGTTACGTTCATTTTTCAAAAAAGCCATAACACGAACAAAGCAAGTATACAGCCTCTCATTACAAGCTCTCAAGGCGCGTCGCTCCGCTCCGGCAGTTCCTGCATGTACATGTATACGTAATACGCACACACGAGCGACGAGGAATACTATTTGGCGCTCTCCGCTCTCGAAATTTATGCTTCCTGCCCCGGAGCGCACAATGCGCCCACAGTTTTACAGCCGCGCGGCGGCGAGCGCACACTTTATAGAGGCAACTCGCAGCTCTTTCTCGCTGTTTAATGTACACGGACTGCAGCCTGCTTCGTTACGCGGCCCTCCTTTCTTCAGTGGACGGATTTACGAAATTTCGTTTTATCGGTTAGCAAAGCGCATAACGACCTCTTTCATTTTCCGAATTTGAATTACAACGCCCGAGGCACAGAGTCAACTTTCCCGCTCGATCCATCACCCGCTCCGCGCGCGTTAAACACACTTTTTCAACCTCCGCCGCACCTCGCTCCGGAAAGAAAAACAAACAGCATTAGTCCGAAAAAATAAGGGACGACGGTCGATGGGGAATCAATCAGCGCGGGCGGTGTTTAGTCTGCGCGTCGCGGCGCCTTCCCTCCCATATACGACAACGACAAATTCGACGACGAGGCTGATGGGGCCGTCGAGCGTGTGTGTGTGTGTGTGCGCGCCGACGACAAGTAATAGAGATTGATGGGACTGCGCGATGTGCGGCGTGCCCGCATCTTTGCGCTCTCTCGGTGTCGTCTTCTCGGATGGTCGACTCTGCGCCGCTGCTGCGGTTTTAATGTGAAGAAATGAAGAGAGAGAGAGAGAGAGAGAGTTGAAGAAAAAATTTGATTGCCGTATGGACTGTGAATGACCATCCATCTTTTTGTGTATTTTAAATTCGTAATCGCATGCGAACGAGGTGAAATATTTTCCAAATTCGAGTGAAGATACAAATAAGGCTGTCGCAAAAATACAAAAAGAAAAACATCATGCTCGCACACACACACGCTCTCTCTCTCTTGGGCTATTAATACACGCGCGCGCGAATAAATAAACAAAGTCGCTGCCTATACACACGTATGCACAGATATAGGAGTCGGCGAGTGGTTATTAAAAAAAGAACGCAACCTTCATGCAAATCGGGGCCTCGCGGCTTGCTGTATGCAATCGATTATTACGCATCTAATGCTCGTAATTAATATTTGATGTGCAGTAAAAAAATAGCACTCCCACATAATCGCGCGCGGGAAAATCGAGAGACTGTAATAAAGCGATCATACGCCGCGCGCACAGTTATAAAATGTCCGGACCGTCTTGTTTATTGATATACAGACGTGTATAGGCACAATTCTAGAAAACCGAACCTGCACGTTTCTTATGCGCGTGTGTCTCGAAGAAGAAAAGTAGAAGGCCGACGCCTGACGCGACGGCTTTGACTGATGAACGTAATTTCTTTTGTCGTATCAAGGCGCGTAAATCAGCGCGAGCGCGGATTATTAGTTTGCCGCTTTACTGCCGCGCGGCTGGAAAAGTTCATGGGACATTATGTGCAAATGGATGAGCCAATGATGCAATGCAAGCTGTCCGATGTGCAGGTTTCGCGTTTCGTCGTGCGATTTATATGGAGGAAAACCTGCATCGTGACCTAGCTGCTGTATGCGGGATTAACAAAACAGTCGCCCTTGCGTACAATGTTGCGACTTTGTGTAAAATAGTATACCTTTCCGATATTTCGTTGTATAGGAAAAAATCCCAAAAAAGCCTATGCCTATCTCCGACCTTCGCATATTTCTAAAAAAATTCGAAACTTTTTTCAAATCGCAAGCTCGCCAAACACGTGTGCGCCGCGCCGAGGACAGATGTCGTTTTATAATAATTCCCCAGCTCTATCGCAATATAACGCGCGCGTCGACCCGCTTGTCTTGTACATCCTATATAGTTCACCCTCTCGACGTCGGCTCTCGTTATTTTCGGGCGCGAGTATGCCTGCACGCGTGAGAAACCGTCGTGATTATAGCGCTTTTTTGCGAGCTTTAACGAGCGCGTTGGATTTTATGGTTTAAAATAACGGTTATACGTATACGTGTTCTAAAGCATTTCTTCCTCTAGGTTGCAGCTTTCCGTCGGACGTGCAGCGGCGTTACATAAGTGGCATATGCGCGCGCGCGAAGCGAGGGCAAGAAAGAGAGGAGTCGAGAGATGCCACTCAGGCTGCCAGAGAAACACGAGGCGCATGAGCCCCACGTCATTGTAATCTCGCGTTTTGCAGTCTGACGTTTGACTTTGTGCGCTGTGACGAGATGACGAGAGAAATTTCACGAGCATGAGGGTTCTTTTACATATAGGAAGTTCGCGTTGGTCTGACTAAACAATGATAAACCCCTGATATACCTGCCGGCTGATACACTCTTAAATGCCGCCAATATAAAATCATTTCGAAATTCCATAAACCATGCAGCATATATTTTCGCTTGCAGCAATGAAGCAATTTCGCGTGAAGCGCGCGATTCATTCAAATCTCTCGGTCATGATAAAATCGCCGCACAAAGAAAATTGCAGCATTTCATCGAAAGAGCGCTCGATATTATAGCTACGCCCGCAAGACAGGATAATGAAATTCATCGCGCGGGAAACAAAGGCGTCTGAGACACTGCGAGATTGACGGAACGAGATTAGGAAGGTCAGGTGTGGAAGCGAAAAAAAGCGGAGAGTGATTTACAACGTTTTTAGAAAATTCTCCATCAGAGTCGCGGCGGCGCGCGAGGAGAATCGCAGAATTGTTTCAACAAAGCGTGAATTGGTAATGGAAGCAATTATACGAGCGCCGCGCATGCGAAAGACAAAGGGAACGATGGCTACGAATAGGAAGAGAGGAGAGACCGAATCGAGCTGCTATCTGAAGCTGAGTCGAGGCAATCAAAGTGCCTTTTTATGCATTTCCTTTCTCTCGGATTTTGTTGCGTGCGCTATTTTAAGAAAACAATATCAATTAGTAATATAATGGAAGCTTCAAATTGAATTTCCGAAGCAAGACCAGTCCCGTGCACTTGGCACACCGAAATCCCACCCGTGTGCTCAAAGGTCGTCGCCGTCTGAGGTACACGAGCTCCCATCATCGTCATGGGAAAACGACGAGTGGGAAGAACACAGTGGATGTTGAACAAAAACGAGACACTCTCGCGCATAATCGCGCGTTATTGTCGCGATGTATGTTTGCACAGTGCGACATTTCCAGTTGGCGTTCGGTGGCTGTTCCGCTTTCCGAGATGTCTAGACGGACACTTGATGGTGTGCTGAAGGTTTGCTGAAGTTGACACAAAAGCAGTTATTGATTGCGCGGATGATTAGTACCTCGTCGTTAAGAGAAGAGAAACGTTCACATGCCCCGCTTATACTCGCGTCACACTTTATAGCCCATTATTTTTAAGTTGTGCAAATAAGTGGAGAACGATATATTCGAAAATTATTATGCAAGCCACTTACGGCGTGAACATACTCGAGCCAAGGCACGAAGAAAAACTATCTCAAAAATACAGCCATCTCTTGAGATTCATCTCTCGAATCAAATCGCACGTGCAGAAAATACACATATAATATTGATGGGCCTTTATACATCAAGCTCGCTGCCACTTTACGAGGCATGACATTTTTACATGAACAGAGCTATAGCTGGGGATCTCATTATAATAACGCTCAATTACGTCGCTTCGATTCGCATCTCCGCCTTTGCGCGCATCGGAAAGAAATCGGCTTGGGGGCAAAAAATCGATTGGACATAATTAAATCAATTTCGCGTGGTGCTGTGAATCGATGATTGACACGTTGCTCTTTTGTGCATCGAGATGGATCGGTCTTCAGCTTTTACAGTTATCGATTTACGACGACCAAAAGATATCCAGTGCTGAAGTATAAGCTTCTGGGAAAAGAGATAAGTTAAAGCGCGCTGGGGAATCCCCTGAAATGACCTAGATCATAATTAGTCTTCGGCCGTATATCAACAACGACGCACGATGATATCTCGATATTACAAACGTTCGCAGTTTCTATTATAGAAGCATAACGCATTAACGTGGCCTAGTCCACCCTGATAGAAATGAACCTAAAAACTGGCCAGTTACTTGGCAGAATCTACGGCGACCGCGAGCAGAGCGCTCTGTTTAAGGTCGATATAGTAAATTCTTTCCTCTTGCAGCCGATAATGCAGCCGATTAGACGACTTTTGTGTTGTTGCACCTTTCTTCGAGTCGCGATAAGGTACGTGTTTACATTCGCGAGAGGATGAGTTTTACGATCGGACGCATACATACTTACTTCTATATATATATATATATATATATATATATATATATATATATTATTGTGTACTTTATCCATATACACGCGAGAGGAAACAACAATCGGTGGTTGCGCAATCGCATATCGAGCTTTGAAAAGCGCGTGAGAATCGAATCAAAGGGACAATTGGCAGCGACTGCCGGCGGATAAATAGCCGGCGCTAATGAGGTCTGATGCGTCGCTGTCATAAATTACAATCGACAATGAGTGTCGATGATCGTTTCATTCGATTTGTCCGCTGCGAAATTGGAGCTCGCTCTTTCTCCGCGCAGTTTCTCCGCCGTGCGAGGATCGCGACAGTTTTTAAATAACGGCGCATTTTATATAGTAACACAACAATTAAACACAGGTGTGTTTTCAATTGAAATATCCATGGGGCTGTGATGATCGGAACAATTCGATCGGAATGCCGAAAATGTCGGGGGCCCTATACTGTTGTAGGAACTGAAAAAGACAGAAACGTTCACGGGTCGCGGATTTTGTAGACAAAATTCAGAAATGATATTCGCCGGGCCTGTGGCAGAGAGGGAAAACCGGTTCTGCACGCGTAGAGTCGCTGCATCCACACAACTACGTTCGTGTTCGTGTTGTTTGGGATTCGTCGCTTTGAGTTTTTCTCTTATATGTTTATGCGTGCGGCGTGACTGTTTGGCTCCTACAACGAGATTATTAGGTATTTTGTTGAATGGATGCGGTAATTGTTGCTTATTTATTGATTGATTATTTTGACACTGAATATACATTTCTTTCTGTAAGCAAAATGAGCTCTGCCAAATTATGCCGTAAAAAATAAATAAAAATAAGGCCCTCTTGTAATGTAATCATCTTTTTGCGATCCGTTTAATTGAAATTAAAGCAGCAGCGAAGTGCGCAATTCTTATGACATTTATTAGCGATTGATTGAAATCCATTAAAAAGAAAATGATCAACTCGCTGTTTCGTAAAGAGCAACTTTTCACCGAGAAAAATTTCACAGAATCGACGCTCATTCCCTCCTTTTCCATAAACTAAGCTTTTTTTCTCCACACCTCGCGCACTTTCTCAATGTCGCCAATAATTTAAATCGAAAATAACCGCATCAATCGATCGGCTGTATAGGTGTTACCAAATCTATCGACCGCTGTCATTAAATACACGACTTTCAAACACGCACGCATCTCTCCCATTGCAAACGCTTCTCCCAACGACATCCTTCGAGCCCACGCGGAAAAAAAGAGAATAATCGGTATAGGCCGAAAAACCTACACGAATAAACACAGACGCACACGCACACACCGACGGCTGCACAGCGCGCTTGTGCAACATCGGCACGTGCGTCACGCGAATAAAGCGGCTCCTCTCCGCGTTTCGAAAGTCGGATGCTGCTGCTGTGCTGGGCCTTTACTTAAGGTCAAGCGAATCGAAAGTTTAACAAAACTGATGCGGGAGAGTGAGAGAGTGAGAAGGTATGTAACGGACACACGATTCCCTTCGCGCGCTCGCCTGTGCTTCTTGGGTCCTAAAAGGATTCTTTTGTTTTCGGAAGAGGAACGAATGGCTATCGCTCGCGCGGCTCTGGGTATACTATGTGGAGCAGTTGGCTGTAGCGGTCTCCGGTACCGTTTTTCGCCGATTTTGGCTGAAAAGTTAATCGATTCGAAAGTAGTGTGCCGACCTTTTCATCGCGATCGATTCTTGTTTTTTCTGTATTATGCGCTAAATGTTACTTCATTTTACGAGAACAGTATATACTTTGCATTTTGTGATAAAAATTACAAAAATTTAATGCCAACGTGTCAAAATTGTGAAAAAAAAACGCATAGGATATAGCCATCAAGCAGAAAATAAAATTGAACCTAGTTTAAAAAATCCAGATTCACGTGCAGAGACCGAGCCCACGACTTTAATACACAGTTTGAAGGTTAATAAAGGTGTTTAACTTTTTACGCAATCGGCAATTAAGGTCGCGGCTGTAGGCGCACTCGAATACTATTGCGGAATGTAAAACAAATGTAGGTATGGAGCACACGTTTTTGTGCAATTTCAGATAATATCTCGCGGCTGATGCATTATGTCGATGGATATACGGCACTTTATAGACAATAACAATCGCGGCGGGCGCGTTACGTAAAGTGGAAAGGCCTTTTTTCTTCCTTTCGCTTTTCGTGTGTGTAATCAAATTCGTATAAATGCGCGATCGTTTATACTCGGAATATCTTTTATACTTTTATTGAGAGGTCGGACGCGTAAGTTTTTCGAAATAATGGCAATAAAAAAGTCGTTTGCGTTTTGATGTATACATGTATACCGCTTTTGTTGGCGATCGTTGATTAAAAAATAATTTTCGGGACTTTTTGTAAGAGAAGAAGAGAAGAAGCGTACAATATAAGCTTATCGTAATTATACTACATTATTGCAAGTTAAAAGGATTTCAGCAAACGAAAAAAGTCTCAGCACGATAAGGCTGGGTCGAGCGGCGATAAACTTGTTATTCTTTTTATTCAAATATGTTTCAAGCTATTTACTTAACTGTTTACTTAAAATTTTTATGGATTTAGAGATTTTGTGGAGAAAATTCCGATAAGTTTTTCAAAACCAGTGTACCAACACACCCGACTTACGCAAATCCAACGAAAGCAACGTTTGGCGTCTCCTGCGAAAAGCCTCTATTCCAAGCCAGTCTCGTGTATACGTCAGTAAAGGTCATGTCGGTCTGCGAATCCCCAGCGTTTCTTTATTTCTCTCTCGCCCGCCTAGCGTCGTTAAAAAACTTGCAGCACCCAACGACGTTCTTTCGCTCTCTCTCTCTCTCTCTCTCTCTCTCTCTCTCTCTCTCTCTCTCTCCCTTGAGCCGTATAAATTCGAACTTTAGCACTGAAAAAAAGAAGGGTGAACTGCGTGGACCCGGCGGTTTATGCCGCGGGGAGTTTATGGAAATGGCTTTCGCACGAAAGCGATTTTTTAATTATTTATTTTGATTATTTATTAGAGAGAAAGCATTGCTGGAGGTCGCGCTCGTACGATGAGAAAAAAGAGACTATTAATTATCCATGTAAGAATGGGCCATTGAGCGACACGTCAAAACAAAAAGCAATATTGAAAAGAAACGCACCTTTCAATTTCAGTGCCTCTTAATTGGTTTGACGCTATTGAATAATAGATTAATCTATCGATTCTTCGGCGGAGGTCAATAATAAAATTACCCGTCGCGTCTCTCGAAGCGCGAATTCTTAAAAATACTCGCCCGTAAACTTGCTCAGGCAATGAGCAAACATTCAAATTAGAATGCACTCTCGAACGCATAGGACTTTTAACGTTGTTTGTGTAAAAAAATACCTTGTAAAATCTTTACGCGCGAGCAAATCCGTCGGTTGTAACCAGTTATACAGTGTCCGTTTGTTACACCGAGAACAATCTTCATAGAGAGAAAAGCGCATAGAAAAAACACCTTCGAGTGTATTAGAAAAATAAACTAAAACTCCGCCTTCTAGTGGCACCCGCTCAAGCCATTCGCGTGTGGGGCACATGCGTCGCAACATTGTATGCGCGCAAGACACAAGATATCCGCGCGCAAGCATGTTTCTAAGTAGGCATGCACGTATATATACACAGGTATACAGATATATTCAGTCTTTTCGTGTGAGCGGGGCAGCCTTGAAACGCACAGAGTGTAGGTGTGTGAGCTCTGTATGTATACCGCTCATGCTCCTCTCTCGACAACCTGGCGTCGCATTACAATTCCTCGAGCGGAACTTATGTTCGTGGCGTTAGAATTATTATTTTGTTTTCAATCATCACTCGCATCTATTACTTTTCTCGGGAAAATCCTGGGCTGGAATCGTAATACTTTTCATTTTCGAGGGTGTGTCAAGGTCTCGCGTTTAGAGTATAGAGTCTTCGCTACAATACAGAGGTGTTTGTTCGCGCAACACAACGCGTGCAGCTGACTCGAGGCGTATACTTATCTTGGAGATTATCTACTTGGAGAGGAACATTTTTTTATTTTATCAGTTGGAGAACTGCGTTCGAACATTTCATGGCTAAGTGCGAGCTTCTAAACTTACGCTCATGCTCGGCTTGTGTGAAAATCGTTTTTCAAAGTCTTTGAATTGTCTATACTTTATTGGAACGCGCTTTGTGCTACAGATCCGGCGCATGAACTTTGGCTTAAAGTATAAAAATGTCACCGGATCGCGATAATGGTAGATAACGTACCGAAACCGAAATAATACGGATTAGCTTTCGACGCACAAAGCCCCTCTACGTCTCTCCGATCTTCGACACTATCCACTTACACTACTACAAAAAAGCATCTCTCTTAGCAAACTCCGTCAGGCAGAGCAGGGCATCAGTTCCAGTCGATTAACCTCCTCATCCGCGCGCAGCTTCTGCACCTATATGCGCACCGCATTTCCGTCAGCGCGTCTCTTTGACTCTTGCCGCCGCGCTGATAAAGCTCTTTTTATTTACTTCGTGCACATCACACTATACAGTCCCGCTTATATTCCCTCGTTTTTCCGCTCCTTATACTCTCGTTGCCTCATCGCTCGTTTGCTAGAAAAAGCGGCTATATTTCATAAGGACGATTCGAATTGTGATCAGCTGATGTAGGTATGTGTACTTATGTGTGTTGAAGAGATGCCACGCGCGGGTTTTCTTACTGCAGAAAAGGTCCGCGACCGTAAGTATTGTTTTGGTTAATGTAACACGCCGGGCTACTTATATATATATATATATAACGTGTTTGTTTTGCGCCGCGGACTCGAGTCCGATCGAGGTGTTAACGTAATTCGCCGGTCTGTTGTGCAGTTGCATCTGCACGTACTCCACTATATACTCGCGAGTCACGTCCGCACGCAGCCGGAGGAGGAATTCGACTCTTCTATATACGGAATTCTTCAAACGAAATGTTTAGCAATAATAAAAAAGCTCGCTGGAATCTAATACTCGCGTAACGGTATAAGTCTTTCAGTGATTCGAAATGTCAGCTGACAGTGCTTTTCCAACATCGCGATGATGAATTAAAATATGTCCGTTCGCGTATTTACTTTCTCAGAAGCTTCATTCAGAAGCGAGAAACGCACGTGCGCACAGATGGCGCAATGCTGGAGTTCGCGACTTATATTACAAACATCCAGTTAACAAATTCACTGTATCGGCCAACGAATCTTCATTCTCTCAAGTGTACGGAACCGTTCGGCTAGCGCATGAAAGGAGCGGGCCTAATCTCCGTGAGCCACGAGAAAGCCAGCAAAAGTTAAGGCCACCCACACAGCCACACAGCCCGCGAAAAAGAAATGAATCGATCAACAAACCGTTTCGCCGTCTCGTCGGCCTCTCCTCTCCTCGAAAAGTCTTCGCGCGACTGACGCTGACTCTGGTCTAGGTTCGAGTACTCAACTGTCAGCACCGCAACAACGGCCGCACACACCTCACTCGCGCACCACAACTATACTTATATGAAACACGTGCTGCGCGGGCGCTTATCTCTCTGCTCACCGGAGGAACTGCAGTGTGTGTATGTACACGTCGCGCGAGTGTATCACATACAGCGAAAGGTCGGCTGCCGGCGCGCGACTCACTGTGACAGTGTGACTGCTCACTAGTCACTGCAGCGGCGAAACTGCGGCCTAGATCGCGCCGTATCGCCGGGCTATTTTTAGCGGCTCTCCTCACCGCGACTCGCAGCCATTGGCTCCCGGTGACGACCGTCCGCCGGAGGATTGGCTGCGCTCGCGCGGATAAGGAAAATGTGGGAGGAGTGGCGCAGTGGGGGATCGGAGGAGAAATAAAGAAAGAAGAAGAAGCTTCGAGTCGGCCGAATTATGCTGTATGCCGATTTTTTTTCAAGCGAGAGAGAGAGAGAGAGAGAGAGAGAGAGAGAGAGAGAGAGAGAGACGGGCGTACCGATTGATCGCTATCTCTAGTGTTGGGTTTATGTGCGTGAGACGTTTCGGGCATTTACTGTATTTATTGTGTATAAGACTGTACACAAGTTATGTCAGGTGCGTTGCGGCGGAGATGAATGGCGGCGTGCGTGTGTACAATATAAGCGAGCAAGTGCATCTCAGGAGTTAGTTAGTCATTAATTTCTTATGCCACGCTTTCCCACGCAAAGTACAGTTTTTGACAATACGAATTCGACACGTTATATATTTGAAGGAAAAGTCAGAAGAGCGGAGAAAGCACGCGCGTCCGCGCGTCTGAATAATTTTCATTCATTCGTTTTCTTCTCGCGCGCTAGAGATGTAAATGGCTATATCGCAGGAATTATCGAAGGATGTAAGACGCGAATAAGAAGTAGCTTTCGCGCTGGTGCGGGTGTGCACGTCGCAGCTGAGCTTTTGAACCCAGTATACTCAATTAGAGCGGTCTAAGAATACCTGTTAATAAATTCGAGCGAGAATTTTAAAAAGTGATCTCCTCAGTCGAACCAGCCCTTGACGCGATCCGTATATACATAGACGTCCGTTCTCCGACCCACATTCCCGGCAGAAAATCAAGGTGCGAGCTGTGGCTAATCGCCTCATCCGAATTGCACTATACATCAGAGCTGCAGTGTAACTCGTATACGAGACAAATCATCCAGTTGCAGGCTCGCGAGTCTCTATACACTATACATGAGCATAATGTAAATTGTGAAAATTCAATATCTATGCATATTGCGCCGAGCGAATCATGCGTCCGGTATGCGTACGTACGGGGGAGAACAATTGCAGTCGCGCGCGAGCGTTTTGCATAAATCGAATCATCGCAAGCGCTCTCGCGGAGTAGAGTTATGCACTGTAGAGAAATATATGTATAGAGAAAGGATGCAAGTATGTACCTACGTCTTATGTACGATAATTGAAGATTTTGACGATCGCGCGCTTCATTAGCGGATGCGCCAAGTTTTTTTTTCCGATCGCGTGATGGAAGCGCACTGAAAAAGATCGTCGACTCACTTTGCACCAAGTTTGCGGAATATTCATCGCTCGATTCAGAAGAATCGCAAATCCTGTTACACTAATACATCGTAATTCAGTAGCAGACTTTCTTATTTGTATACGTTTTTGCTGGATCGAAATTCCAACTGCTCGAGAGTACAATCAAATGCAAGGCTCATCTTGAAACAACTGACTTGAACGTACCTTCCGCAGCCTTATCTGTGATCCGGAAGCATTTGCATATGTAATCCGCCCGGCGTCGAACGAGTGCGAACAACCCCGCGCATTAGAGCACATCAGCTCTTGAGGCCTCCTGCCTCCTACACATATCCCATCGCTTCTTCACTTTGTACTTGATCCACTCATCATCGGCTTCGTTCCTCGCCGAGGCACTGTCAGAGTCAGTCAGAGCGGAGCTTCAGCCATTTATTACGAGAGTTAACAATACTCGACCGGCGCTCTGCGAGCTGACTTGGAATCGCCTGCTCTCCGATGATCTTCGTCTTCGCGTTTTCGAGCATGTCAAATAAACGAAGACAAACGAGGCTCGCATTAGGTGCTAACATATACTTAGAGTTATAGAGGTGCGAAGACGATTTTACTTCGATGCACTCTGACTCTGATCGTGCGAGCTTTAAAAATAGTAGAGATCGCAAGCGCTTAAAACGTCAGTTTGGAATTATTCTAAAAACTCGCATCCAGTTATTTGGCTCGACAAAGTGTCACTCTGAATTAGCAGTGAAGCTCGCTCCGTGTCCGCGGGGCAATGAGCAGTGCAAACAAAAATGAGCCGCAAGGAGCACTCTCTCGCGAGTATAACAATCTACATACGCATAATATTGCCTCAGATCTGCAGAGCTCTCGCGAGGCCTCAAGGCTTTTCGAAAGCTCTCTCTCTCTCTCTCTCTCACTGCAAGCGGCGAATGGGCGCGTAAATTAATAGCAGCAGCAGCAGTGCGGGAGTAGGCCGCCGCGCGCGCGATTCTAATCGCGGCGGCGATCCCGAGAATTTCTGCCCGCGTCTCGAGTGTGCAGTATACACTGCGCAGAGAGCTGGAGAGCTGATCGAGCAATTGTTCTGGGAGCGCGAGCCTCGATACGTGCCGCGCATGCATAATGCGTCCCCCCGAGCGAGCTTCTGTGCACCGTGTATTATTATTATTATTATTATTATTATTATTATTATTATTATTATTATTATTATCATCATTATTATTATTATTATAGTACATGCGTGGCGTTCTTTTTCTTCAAAATTTTTACTCCTTCTAGGTGAGAGTTTTTTTAACTGAAGCTTACTTTGAAAAAACAATGAATTATAGTTTGGTGCGAAGACGATATGCAAATACGCCAAGTAAGTTGTGTCAGATCGTGAGCTTCACATATTTCACATCTATTAGATGTTATCTAAAGAAAACAAGTTGCTCGATATAACGTGAGATTTAAAACGACTTATTCTATACAATACTGTTTCGGATATTTGATTATTTATCAACACGGAACCGTCAGAACCGCAGACTAACAAAAACAATAACATATTCGGAGACTTGCACTCTGTATAAGAATTATCTATATGCTTAGGTATAGATGATATACCTATAGATTCAAGATATTCTATAATTATTCCATATTTACACATGTTTGGAGATTTGATGATTACATAAATTACAAATGTTGGCGCGCTGCCATGCTATTGGCCAGAACGCACTACTATGATATGTGTAAAAACTGCAGACGACACGCTTTCGCGTATTTTATTTAGGTTAATTTTAGGTTTCAAAATGTTTAAAGATAGTTTTAAGTATTACAAAGCTCGGAAGCCGCCTCCAGACTTGAAAGATGTGATAGATGTCGAGAAGACTGATGACCCGACTGTAAGATGCTAATTTTCTTTTTCTCCATATCGTGAGATATCCAAGCTTTTTGACAGTGTTTTCTGAGTTTTAGGTTAGGAAAATAGCTGTGTCTTCCGAATGCGCGACACACTTGAAAACAAACTTTGGTCTGAAGTCGACGAAAAATTGGAATATTTACGAATTTGTTGAGGTTCCAGGTAGACTTTCCAGTAGTAGAACGTAATTACAGAATTCCATAAACGATTTTACAATTACAAAATTTATGCTGCAGGTCTGATTTTAATTGAGAATCCATTTACTGCTGAAGGGCAACAAGAATGGATACTAAAATGTTTGAAAGAATATTCAAAAAAGCCAAACATTTTGAATATTGATGCACATGGTTTATTAAATGACGATGAAACTTGGTGGGAAAGCTGTTTTGGGTATGTATGAAATTTTAAACATTCACTCTCCTTAATCTCTATTCTTTGTAAACATTTTTTTGATTTCCAATGTAGAAAATCACATAATAAAGACCTACTATCGAAATTAAGATGGGCCACTCTTGGCTACCATCACAACTGGGACACTAAGCATTATTCTGAGAACTTGAGAACTGAGATGCCAAAGGATTTAACAAATCTTACCAACTATTTTGCACAAGTATTAGGTTTCCACCAATTTAAAGCTGAAGCTGCCATAATCAACTACTACAGAATGAATTCCACCTTAGCTGGTCACACTGATCATTCAGAAGTCTTCCTTGTGGCTCCATTGTTCTCAATAAGCTTTGGTCAAACTGCAATTTTCCTTATCGGCGGACATAAACAAGAGGATCCAGCTCATGCTTTATTCTTGCGCAGTGGAGATGTTGTTGTAATGTCCGGAGATTCCAGATTGAGGTACCATGGGGTGCCTAAGATTTTGTATGATGATTCAAAACCTTGGAATGCAACTGATAATTCTTCTATAGACAGCATAGACTGGAAAAAGGCACAATCTTATATTCTTGAAGCTAGGATAAACATGAATGTACGACAGGTTTTGAAGCCAGGACAGTTGAATTTATAAAATAATTTATACAATGCTGCACTGTAAATAATAATTTTTAGGTAGCAACTATATACATATTTTTTTTATGCATTTTTAACCAGTGAACAAATTCTATTTGAATAAATCTATTTATTGTCTATGTAGTGTTTTCTTTTACATCTTTTATCTATTTTTCACATACGTAGATACTTGTATAAAATCAGATAAAATTTTGTGTATCTTTCTGTACTATAACAACGCAATAACATTTGAATTCGCGCGCGGACTATTGGTTCATTCCATGAATTCCGCCATCCAACTCGGCATTCCGTTTCCTTCAAAGTCAGCTGATCAATCGTATTCCTGTCTACTTTGCGTGCCAGATAACATGTCGGGAAAGGATAAACTTGCTATTTTCCCCTCTCGGGGGTAAGTATTAACAAATTTCGACTTACAAAGCTCTCGCGAATGCTCTCCAATCTCCACTGAACAATCGTGAAAAATTGCTTTGCATCAACGGGCCCTTTTTGCCTCGTATTTCGACATTCGAAAAAGTGGGTGTAACCCCACTTCGGACAATCTTACTAATTTGCGCAAAATTCAACTCTGTCTCGTGACTTTACGATATCAGAATCGTAAATATTATAGTTGACACTTTGTTGTTTGCTATAAAAAACGTCTATGCTACGTACATGGCACGTGACATGTTTGCACTTCCATCATGGGAATAATTCAGTACTAAGGTTCTTAGATATGAGTATAGGGCAGTTGAAAAAACAATATTGATTTGTGATTTGTCTTTGCAGAGCCCAAATGTTGATGAAGTCTCGGTTAGCCGGTGCACAAAAGGGTCATGGTCTTCTTAAAAAGAAGGCAGATGCTCTGCAAATGCGTTTCAGAATGATTTTGGGAAAAATCATTGAGGTATGTTTGATTCATTTAAAATAAAATTATGACCTAAATTGGATATTATATTGAATAAATAAAAATTTAAGCAACTAATTTTTTCTCTACTGCTATTCAGACAAAGACACTAATGGGGGAGGTGATGAAAGAAGCAGCTTTTTCTCTGGCAGAAGCAAAGTTTGCAACTGGTGATTTCAACCAAGTGGTTCTGCAAAATGTCACAAAAGCACAAATTAAGATTCGCTCAAAGAAAGACAATGTGGCAGGTGTCAATCTTCCAGTTTTCGAGTCATACCAAGATGGTACAGATACTTATGAATTGGCTGGTTTGGCCAGAGGAGGTCAACAGCTGGCCAAATTGAAGAAGAACTACCAGAAGGCAGTGACACTGCTAGTAGAGCTGGCCTCTCTGCAGACTAGTTTTGTAACTCTTGATGAAGTAATCAAGATCACGAATCGTCGTGTCAATGCTATTGAGCACGTTATCATTCCCAGGATTGAGAGGACTCTGGCTTATATTATATCAGAGTTGGATGAGCTTGAGAGAGAAGAGTTTTACCGCTTGAAGAAGATTCAAGATAAGAAGAAGATAGCTAAAGCTAAGGTAAACTTTTCATTAAAATTATGCAAGCCTATGGATGAAAAAACTCATGGTAAAATTTTTAATATTATGTAAAATTCTACAGGTTGAAGCCATTCGGAGAGAAATGATTGCTGCTGGAAAAGATGATGATAGAGGAGGTGTTGCTAATATGCTAGACGAGGGCGATGATGATATATTGTTCTAAGGTGCAAATAATAGTTGAATTAGAATGAGGACGCATTGCTATCTAAATGAATTATATAAAAATTTAAATCAATTGTAAAAATACAATGAGTCTCTGCTCGAGATCATGCACAGCTCCTAGTTGTGTCAGCTCCCGGTCTCAATCACAGACTCGTTTGGAATACCGTCTTTTAAAAACTTACTTCAAAAAATCTTTTATTTCGTTTTTTAGATGTATGCAAATAATAGGATTATGTTGAAAGATTGTTAAAAATATTTTAAACGAATGCAATGCAAGCACTCTTGGGAGTTTGTGTGCATTATTAAAGAAAAATGTTAAATACATTTCTGTTTTCTTTTTCGCGCAATAACAATGTTCTACTGTATACATATTATAAGATAAGTATTATAAGGACGTCTGACGTTATAAGTCTATGAAATATATAATTGTTTGATGAATTAATGTACAAGATTTATCAATAATAGAAAGCTTACGTTTGGCATGCATATCGCGCCTACATCTGAGAAGAAACCGCAAAAACAAACTTTCGGAGATACAAATTACAATTAGTTGAAATTTCTTTTTCTCAGGAATCGCCTCATCAACATAAAAACTTACGAAAAATGTAATCTATATTTAAAGTTCAGTATTGTAAATTCAGTATAAAAGTGTTTATAACTGTAAATCCGTTTAATAAAAATAAAAAAAATTGGTTACATTTCGAGCTTTTTTAACTCTAGACAGATACAAACGTTTATAAGTACATGTACACTATATAACATTTATTTCCAAAGAAGCTCATGGTCACATAATATACTACAGAAATTATAAATGTATAAAATAATACTCCTAATACAAAGTTTCTCATCAATGTTGAAGTAAATTTACAAAAAAGACTCGACAAATCCTTATTTTCAAAACCAAACTCAAAGTTCGATAGGCCCCGCGCGGACTCGTCTACGGAAGCCCGGTCAATTATAAGATCGAACTTTTATCGAATTCTATGAAATGGCGGGTTATTCAAACTCTGCCCGTCAGCGCTCCACCAGCATCGTCCGCAAAACTTCCAAAGCTCGTCTCAAAATCCCCGACTTCTCCAACGACGAAGCATCGAGCCCCGGTCGAAAAAAGCCCAACGAATCCTCGCCAGCTAGCCTCCTACACTCAACCTATCAAACGTCGCACCGTCCACATAACGAAATCCAATCCGCCGCCGCAACGAGAAAAGAAGTGACGTTATAGCGCCGACGTTTCCGCGGAGGGAGAAGCGATGGTGGCGACCGCTCGGAATTCAGAAAACCTTGGCGTTTAAAAAACACTGCTCTACCGTTCTCGCTCGCTCTCTCCCTTCGATTTAAAGGTCCCCTGCGCTCGCATTCCGCTTCTCTTCGCCCTCTATACTCGCGAAATAACCTAAAAAAAAGACGGCGAAGACGCGCCACCCACTCGCGCTCGGACGACAACAACAACAACATCGTAGAACTGCCACTGCTGCCAGCGGGTTCGAAAAAAAGAAGACGGTGGGGAGGGAGTGAGACGGAGCTATAGAGAAAAACATACGAACAGCTGGAAAGTGCAGCAGCAGCAGCAGCAGTAGCAGCGAATCGCGAGCGGGACTGACGGTTTAATATACAGTCTTTATCGCGCTCTATCTCGCTCTCTCTCTCTCTCTCTCTCTCCTCCGCACTCGCCCATTATGCCTCGCTCTTTCTGCATCATCGGCATCAGCATTAACGTCAGTGAATTGTCAAAGTGAGAGAGATACAGTCGGTCGCGCGGCCAGTCGTGCCGTGCGTCTTGTATATATACACAGAAGACAGAAAACATACACTGCGCGCACACACGGAATATGGCTGCCAACGAGCATCAGCAGAAAGTGAGTAGTGTCATTCTTACTGCACGAATTATTCTCCCTGTCAACTGGTGGATTTTCTCGGACTCACCTTCCGCGGAGGAAATTCCGGAAACGTCGCGCGACTCTGGCCACCGCGACACGGGCTATTTATGGCGATTTTCCGTCGGGAGAGCCTCCGTCGTCTTCTACACTTTGATTTTCGTCTTTTCCGGAGCGCAATCGCAAGGGATATCTATATATACGTGCAAATGAAGTGTAAGCCAGATATGACGGTGAAGCACGATGCATACACATGCTCACACCTTTCGCCCCTTTTTTCGGAGACAAGGTCGCGCGCGCTCGACGAAATATGGCTTTGTTCGCGCGGGCATCTCTTCACTTTCGCTCTCTCTCTCTCTCTCTCTCTCTCTCTCTTTCTCTCTTGCGCGAAGATTTTTCGACAATGACATTCTGTTTACATCGCGGCCAGAAACAGCTGTCAAAGTGACAGGTCTGCGCCAGTGCCGATTTTCACGCTTGAACCTGCGGATTTTCGGAGCAGCACCACACTACTTGTGCGGATTCTTTTTCCGCTCTCGCGCGACGACGAGGAGCCATCAAAATGGTTTCTTTGTTCGTTCCTTCTTCCTTCGCTTATAAGTACTCTCTCGTCGCTCGATCTCGCTATGTGTATTGCCACAGGGGCCTCTCTGCGGATTGCGACATTTTCCGTAACGAAATTTTCACTCTTTCACACAGGCCCAACGCATCTTTGCTCTGCGGCTCTCTAGCTCTACCTTTATGTCGATGTAATAAAGCTATACGCATATCCGCTGCGACTATCAAAAACGAGCCTTTTGTTTTCATAAGTGCGCCAAAGATAAAAAGTGCACGAGTGCAGCGTTAATAATTTTCCTCGACTCGCGGAGAAATTTTAATGTCTAACGGGAACTTGTATGGAGCGTGCCTCTGTCGATAGGATATGTCGAGAGTACTTGTTTTTTCCGAAACCGTTGCACTTCCGACTCACCGTTCTTTTGATTCAATAACGTCATTGTTGCGACTGCAGCTCTCATGTGTGTTCGATGTGCGAGTCACATTTTTTCTACCTTTTTCCATTCATAGTTTCCTATTTTTTCTTTCCGTCTATATTCCGACCTTTCGAGTCGAGCGGTAGGTGCTGATGCGTACTTGTATATAGAAAAGTAGCGACGTGATATACGTTTGATAAGAAAAACATATGGCTATAACCGGGAATTCTAGGGTCTAGCGTCCGGTTTTTCGAGGATTTTTTCCATCCGCTTCGGGACAGATGATTTTGCAGCTGTAATTATAACCTGCTGCGACAATTTCTCCTATGCTCGTTCGCTTGCGACGTTTTTCGTCGTGATGTGGCAACGCAAATTTGTATACGATAATAAAATTGTTCTATCGATTGTGCGGGACGTATGTATATATAATCGTCGTCGCGGTTTGTTGACGCTTATTTTTAACAGCCAGCATTTGCAAAACGGTTCTTTCTCTCTCTTTCTGTCTCTGTCTCGGGTAAAACCAATATGGGCTGGCATCATGGAATAGATAAAGCTCACATTATCGCTCTTTAAGTCATGAAAAATGTTTCTATTAAAAATACACGAATCATTCCAGTCTTATATTCCTCAAGTGTCCATATGTCATGCTCAGTGATAGAAAGATTGTTATTCATAAAAGTGGCAATTCGTTATTTTATTTTTGTCAGATAAATAATTAACTGAAAAATTTAATTTGTATACTACCTGAAGATTTCTATTTAGATATTATAAATGCATGAATAATGTTAATACTATTGAAAGCTGAGATTGCATAAATTTTGCATACAATTGCATAAAACCAATTCAAAAACTAGTTTCATTTTCTTGCAATACAGAGTTCATAAAAAACTGAACAAACGATTATTTATTTCATTAACATCTAGATTATAGAAGCTTTTTTGCACACTGACACTGCAACACTGATGACACTCATGACTAAGTATATGATTCATAAAAAAATGCTGTCTTTTAAACATGTTTGTGAAATTGTATACAGGAAGAAGAGGATGGGCATGAACCTGCTCATCATGCAAGAAGGCCAATGAATGCCTTCCTTATCTTCTGTAAGAGGCATCGGGCTGCTGTACGCTCTGGCTTTCCACATTTAGAGAATCGTGCAGTTACTAGGGTCCTTGGAGAATGGTGGGCCATGCTGTCCACCGAACAGAAGAGGGCATACACAAATTTAGCTCAGGAGGTAATTTATTTTTATTGCACTGCTGATAACTTACTTTTTTTATTTTGTTGATTTATTGTGCAAGCACTGCATTATCTATTTGAGAAAAAGATATGTATAATGAGTTTTAAAGAGTGTTGAATCATAAAGTAGTTTTTAGTAAATTCTTTTTTATAATTTCATACTGTTTATGGTTGAGCATGTGATAAAGGTCTTAAGATTACGTTATCTGTGAAATGACATTTTTAACATGTTTCTAAGTTTTTATTAAATTTTCATTTAATTTATTTGATATTCTTTCTTATGGTTCTTGGAATGTAATCTAGTAACATTAATTTGATTCTGTAAATTTTCATTCTAGTACAAAGATGCATTTTTAAATGCTAACCCAGACTTCAAATGGTACAAATTGCCAGCCCCTCCGCTCCGTACATTAAATACAAGGCCAACAAACAAAAAGACCGATGGAGGGCTATCTGATAGTGGCTCAGAAACAATCAAAAGTGATTATCTCACTTTAAATGTAGCTAAATTGGATGAGGATTCAATACAACCAGGAAAGCTAGCTGATGAATCTCAATTAGGAGGATTAAGTTCTTTGTTCACACCTCAAAAAGTAAACCCACAAGATTGTCAGTCATCAATTAACAACTTTGTATCAGAAGATGAAGCAAATGATAATTCAGAAGTTCCAAAACCACCTAAAAAACGTTACACAGAATTGCCTATATCAGCTGAGTCAAAAGAAGATTGCAAGGCAGATTTGTTTGGTGATAAGAAGAGTAGAACAGAGTCCAATAATAATGATCATCACCTTATGGTACAATTGTCATTTGTTTAAAAAATTTTTGCATTCATGTATTTTTTCTATTAAATTTTATTTCAATTTCTAATCTAGAATGTAGATGAGGACGAAAATGATGAAACACATACTTACATTGAGGACACGTCAGTTGAAGATAGCGCTTTCAGAGCAGGAAGGAGTTGCAAAGGTCTACGTTATCAGAAGTTTTTAGCTGAACAATTGGCCACTCATCAGGCAAAGCAACGTCGAATTGCTGGTTTACCAAAGTATGTTAAACATTCATTTCTAACATGGCTGAGAAATCATTGTATTACAATGAAGCATTTTTTCAGCATTGAACACAATAGGGAAAGACGGAATTCTATTTCTTCAAATGTCAGTGAAAAAACGGACTCTCTGAGCAGCGAAGGCACAAGTTCTCGTGGCGATTTAGAGCATCTTGTTCAAGGGTACATCTTTTCTCTTGTTTTATCCAAATTAATATCTTATTTTTATAGTAGTTATAATATTTATGAATAAATTTTCAAAACAATTGTTGAATGTTATGCTTAAAATAACAGGAAACACTAAACAAGCTGACAAACACTTAATTATTTACTTATGTAACTGTGTATAGTTATACAATTTTTATTCCTGTTATTTATATATCTGTTTGAAATTTAAAAAAATTGAAAATATTTATTACGTGATTTTTTTTTAATTAATCTTTATTTAGTGGTGAGGGTAACTTGGAGGCTTCCAAACCTGAGGACACTGAGACTGAGGGAGCTGAAGGACATGCTACATGGATGTCACGTAAAAGGTTCAAGGCTGAGTAAGTTTTTAGCTTTCAAATATGTATTTTTTAATTATGTTAGCTCTTTTATTTTAATTGAATTCATTTCATGTTTGCATAGGGATTTTAATCTTGAAAAGAAAATTGAAGCACTACCATCCTTAAGTTTAGAAGAGTTCCAAGCTATGAAAAAGCAGCAGAGAACAAAAAAGAAAAAAATCTTACAAAAAGTCGGTGGCTCATCTAAAAAACCTAATCGTGATAATTCTCCAGGACGAAAAACAGATATGCAAAAGGAGTCTGAAAAAGCACTATTAGTCGGTAGCCAGAAGAGAAAAGCTCGAAAACAGAGCATAACGAGAAATACACTGACAGTTGATTCACCAATTGTTAACGAGGAGCAAGAACCTAATAAAGGTACGTTATCATGCACAAAGAAAACTTTTACACAAAATCTTTTTTTCACAAGTGTTCTACGAATAAGATCGTTTTAATTCTAAACCTTATATTTTCTATAGCTTGGTGTGAATCACCTGATCTCGAAGCATTGGCTTGCCTGGCAGCGGTAGCCGCCAACCGAACGAAGTTAACCAAGTCGTAAGAAATTTTTTAAGCAATTGGTTTTCCCGTTTCATCTAATCTGGTGCTACACAAGAGTGTGAAACGGATTCAGATTTTACCTATTTCTTCTCTTTTTTTTAAATCCTTCTTGCTACTATTTATAAACGTCACTGTTCGTACTCTCGTTAAATACTAGTACTCCTATACATAATTACTTTTATATATTCAATATTTACTCGATGTTTAATAATGAAAAACGAGTTTTTAATATTATTACACAAGAAGGAGAGAAAAAAAGGAAAAAAATACACAAAGACTTCCATGTAGAGAAAGTAAATAGGGGCTCTGTCTTTTTCAAATGCGAATGCACCATTCGGTTCAGTCTGGTGTGTATGTACATAAAAAAAATAATAGGTGCAGTATTACAACTTCTTTTTCGTTTATCGTTAATTCTTTTATTTTGTCAACGAATATGCGGATATATAATCAAAATGTATAGACTTATCTGCTCGCAGATTCGTAGATACAGCAGACGTGTGCCTTGTTCATAAATTCTCGTACACGATTTTTTTTATCCTTGACTAAGTGTTATTTTGATACCCAATGAACAGCTATACTTAGTAAATAATTTATTTATGTACATAATTGCTCGCAATGACAACAAAGAATGAAGAGGTCAAAGTTTAATGAAGTAAAACTTTTTTAGGAGATGAAACCTAATATTTAAAATATTTTACTGGTTTCATTTATTTGTCTATATTTAATTTTTTCACAAATTATTAGGTTGTTCAGTTATTAGTTTTGAAATAAGATTTCTATAGCTATGGACTGTCTTTTTAGATTATTTGATAAACCAAAATTTTACTATAGTTTTACAAACTTGTTATTTATGTTGTTTTTACTTACACGTAAATTACATAAATATTATTTAAAACTTGATTTTGCAGAAAAGTAATTCATATCGTTAATGTAAATTATATATTTAGAGTGTTATAGAGACCATAAACGAGGTTCTCCCAGCAGGAATTCAATGACTAGTTTATTTATATATACAATATGTGAGGGCAGTGTTTTGTAAGGAATACCAGTCGTGTGCTTGAAATTATGAACAATTTACGATTTTTTTTTTATACAGCATGCAAAAGTTAAGCAGTAAAGGAGTCGTGGATCTTTTTATAAAATTAAATCATGGATCGGAGTCTTAAAGAAACATAACTTAAGTGCTTAAAAAGGACCAATACATCTTGAACAGACTTTACATAAATGTGATTAGTACTTTTGCCTCTGAAGTTGAATGAATGTTTATGCTCTGCAAGTCTTAGCTTACTTTTGTAATTTACTTAAATACTTATCAAGTGGTGTACCTCTCAATGCTAAAGTATTTGATTAAAAACCGTCAATCAAGCTCAATGAAAGAAGACAATACATAATTATAATTTTGTGAAAAGTAATAAATATTTGGGTCAATTATAAAAGTTAAAGTTTAGATAAAATGGAACTGGGTTTGCCTTTAAAAACCCTTCAACTATAACTGCTCCGATCTATGATTTTACAACAGAGAGATGATAGACTCACGTTGACAAAGCATTAAGGCCACTAATACATAAGTGTAAATGCATATTTATGATATTTATATAGCTTAAATGTATCTAATACAATATATTGTAACAAAATGAAGAATTTTTGTGTCTGTCGTATTCAAAGAATGGCGAAAGTAAGAGACCTGTCTGTGATGATTTTTGGCTAAAGGAATTTTTAACGTTTTATATTTTTCTATATTGACACTGACTCTTTAATTTCGTTGAGCGAAAAGAAAAGATTTGAAGATATGTTCTTTTTTATGTCAAGGCGTTCAACCAGTCAGTTTAGAGTTTGCTTAAAAAAAGATTTTCTGTACCTAAAAATAACTGGATTGTGTAAAATCTTGGATGATAAAATTGTCTTTTACCATTCTGTGCACTTGATACAACTTGTAATTTGAGAATACCAATGAAATTTTCATTTTTAATTTGTTTGCTAAATAAATATGGATTAATACTTTAATGAGCAATAAGTTAACTGTACAGAATGTGTGTAATATTCAACCATTAAGTGTGATGACGTTGAATATTTGAGATAATAGAAGAAAATCTTCTTTTGAATAATCAAGATAGCTTACTGGTAAAATATTGTTCGCTTGTGTTTTAAACCGGTCCACCAGAGATTGTATGCATGTATGTAAATGGATTAAATTTCAAACGTGCCTTGTTGAGATACACCGGAGAGTGACCACTGAGATAATTGAGAGGACGATATGACTTTTTGCAATCTATACAAATTTTTGCTTCCTGCATTCATTGCTCAGTCAACGATGAATGTTTTTTTGGTGAAACTTTTCACAGAAAGTTTTTACAACTATTTAAATAATGACACGATTGTACATGTATACTGTTTGACACTTGAAGGAAAGTACAGAACAGTAGGTATAATCTGACCATGATATATTATATTTTAGTATATTATTGGGAAGTTTTTTCAGATTTTATTGCACAAAGAGTGTACTAGCTTTAAAAGATAATGTAATTTAGACGAAATATACAATAGAAACATATTATATATATAAATATGTATACACAGATGCTTGTAACATATTGTATAATGTTTATATCAACAATAAAGGTATAATATTTTGATGTAACACTTGAATGTCTACTTTACTTACCAAAAATTAAAATAATTTCAGACTTAGTTTGTGATTATTTGTAGTTTACTTTTAAAATTTAACATTATTCCGATTTGAAAAATAGTCTTAAATTAAAAATTGTTGGGCAATATTGCAAAGACGCTAAAAAATCTGCAAAAGAACAAGAACAGACATATAGCTATATGTTAAACCTATAAAGTAGTTTAAGTATTTTATATATATATATATATGTGTGTGTGTGTATATATACACAAGATCACGCAGCTCCAACCTGCAAGCCTCCAAGGCTCCAACAGGCCACTATAAATAATCGCGCGCGATCCGAGCGTTGTCGGCGGACCACATTTGTGTATGTGCTGCAGTGTGCATAGTACGGCGATTCAGCAGTGCCTGAGTAATTGATTTCTGAGCGTCTGGTGCGGAAGTATCCGCAGATGCCATGAGGAACGGGCCAGTGGCATTCAGGGAGCGGGACAACCTACTCAGCGACTCGACCCCGTCCTCGTCGATCGCCTGCATCAGCCTGACAGTCTGCTCCGAGATTACCTAATGTAATAACACGATCGATAAACTGCCGGAGTAGTTTTCCTGCGGTCGGCTGTTGTTTTCGGGCTGATCGGGGAGAAGAGAACACCGAGTTTTGCTGGTTGTTCAGTTTAACTGTGCACCGGGAGGTGCAGAAGTCTTAGTTTTCCCAAAGGATAGGAGGAACAAATTGGAGCCATGGAGGTTAGGATAGCAAGCGTTATTTCTGTGATTTTTTAATAGCTAGTGCTTTTTGTACTATACAAGTAGTTTTTTGAATATTCCAAGGTGGGCAGATCATGGATTTTGTGGATTTTGAGGGTTGAAAATAGTTTCCTGGCTGGAGATTGCTGTAGGATGAGTGGGTTTATAAGTGCGAATGAGAGATACGATGTTTACATTGTCGCAAAACAAGTTATTTACACCTTTTTGTTTATTAATTTATTTATTTTTTCTTGATTGCCTGCTATAAATATGAAGAGAAGAACATATTTATAAAACTTACATAAATTAATGTTGTTTAGAGTGTTTCGTGTTTTGGTGATATTGTAACATTCGTATATATTCAGAATTTCACTAATTTCAAGGAAATCCATACATTAATTTCATTAATTGAGGTATCACACACTTTGAGGTGATTCTTGTTCTAAGTGTTATTGTTTATTTACTCAAGTTTAGTTATATGAATCTTTTCAAGCGCCTTTCGTTTACCCATTAATTTTTTAAATGTAAAAAAATCGGATTGCATTGTAGTCAAAGATAAGATTTATTTATATAAAAAGGTGTTCATGCATAAATTTAATCATTGATACATTTGAATGCCTATATTAATTGTATTATTATTAAGTTCTTGTTGCGCATGTACTGTTACATAATTCTTGTAACTTAAACAAATTACTTTTAGATTGATGAATGTTCCGTGAATGGTGATTCGGGAGCTGATGAGGAGGATGAAGATGAAGAACTATCCCAAGGTTCTGGTACAGAAAGTAGCACAAATAGTAGTACTACTAATACTACCACAGATAGTGGTGAGGAAAGTGCAGATGAACAGGCTACAAGTAGTTCAGAGAGTCACAGTTCTGTGGAAGAAGACGAGGAGGAAAATGAAACAATAGAGCATCCAGAAGAGGCAAGTACTATTTACATCAGGAAAAGTTTTATATGGAGTAAAAATTAGTTAGATAAATCTCCTGGGCCAATATAAATCAACAATTGCCATTTTAGAGGTGGGAAACATGTGTTGCCGGTGGATCAAAAGTTAAACTGCCTCAAGATTTATGTGAGCATGCGTCTATTTTTAAGGAAATGCTTGACTACCCAAGATTTTGGGAGGAATGTTTAAGTGAAAGTCAAAAGGAGTCGTTGTACAGTTACTTGCCAACATTTCCAAAAGACTGCAATATTGAAGCAGAGTTAGACAAAACTTTGGATATGCTTTTCTCTAGAGAAACTCACAGGTTTGCTTCTTTAAATTTTTATAATATTTGCATTTGAGTAACATCATATATTTTAATTTTAAAACTTTTATTAATTTTATATTAAAACTTTTTCTATTCCAGATTTGGTGTCACGCCCCTGGATGACTTTCATAAGCACCTCTCTGCGGGTCACTTTAGGCCGGATATAAAACAAATGCGAACTCTGGTCAAAAAGGCCCAAAAACGAAAATACTTGTTCGATGAGCGTAAACGGACATACGAGCTTGCGGGTCAACTTTTGAAATCCCGGGAGAATCTTTTATCCAACGCTTATAAACAGGGCTTTAGTCAGCCGTCGCTACGACCTACGCCAAAGTTGCAGTGGCGTAAACCGAAACCAGCTCAAGTAGAGGAACGAACACAACTGCGTTTCGCTGAAGAGATCAGTGCGATTAATGCCGAGGTGGGAATGAGTTTGGGAATGGCTGATTCGGACTCGTCTGACGATGAAGATGGAAGTAGTAGTTGTTTGATGACCCCAGCGCAGGCCAGTACGGGAGGTAAACTACAGCAGCAGCTGCAGTTGTTACAGCAGCAGCAGCAAAAACGAAAGAAGCGGGCTGCCCTAGTGGCACAACAGCAACAACAGCAACAGCAGCTGCAACAGCAACAAATGATGATGATGCCTACAAGAGCCATGCATTTAAGGTAATTCTTAAATGAATTAATGTATGTGTTAAAATTATTTTTATCGTTTTCATATAACGAGTTGTAAAATTGATTATTAATTGATTTTAGTCCCGAAGACGACGCTATAAGACCTGTCTACTCGACGCTGCGAAGAGTAGGAACAGAATGTGGAAACTTGGGAGTAAGCACGAGTTTTGCGTCGCCTCCTTTAAGATCAGAAACAAGCGAAGAGTCGTATAGAGAAATGCTTATTGCGCACAAAAGGAGAAGAGTGCGAAAAGATGTTAGTACACTTATCATATTAATCATAAAGGACTTATACTATAGCCATGTCAGTATTGAGTCAAACAATCGCATGTGCTATGAGTTACCGTTAATGAAAATTTATATTCTTTAGTTTTACTTTATATACAATATTTTAATTGCAGACTCATCCAGAACTCAATACACAAGGAATAGCTCTATCGGACCTAATGCAACGCGCCCAGCTCGGCCAGAAGCACAAACTTTCTCTTTCCCCTCGTGTACCCGCAAGTAAAAAACGTATAAAAGTTGAGCCACTGCAACAGCAGCAACAACTTTTCCAACAGCACCAACAGCAACAGCAACTACACCAAATACAACAGATGCAACAACTGCAGCATCAACTGCTTCAACAGCCACCAATCTCGGTACGAATGAGCACAACGCCGGTGAAGCTGGAGAGCGATACCAACAGCCATACGAGCGGCGACTATTCTCTCCACAGCACCGATGACCTCAAACACAGTGTGATTGAACAGCCAGATCAGAAACCACCGGAGTGTTTACTGGCTACTGATGTGATTAAAGATGAACCTCTCGAGAGCATGGAGCAGAAGTACGAGATCGAACCGCCAGCTGCTCAGTTGCCTCCGACGATAATGGATGAGTGCGTGTTTATTTTTTAGTTTCCTGTGCAAGTTGCTATGTCGCCTAGATTCATTAACATTTTTGTTTACAGAGAACCCGAGCCCATGCAAAATGAGATGCCGTCGCCTTTACGCTCAATGGATATCAAAGAGGAAGTGGAGCAAATGGATTACGAGTCTGAAGTTAAGATCGAAAATAGTAACATCGCGGTCAATGAAGAGATTCCGGTAACCGTATCGATACCCGTCGAAGTAGAGGAGGAAATCGATAAGAAGGAAGAATTGGATCTTGATAGTATTGATATGATGCAGCTACCGATTCAGCTCGATGATGGCATCGACATTCTCGCAGACGTCAAGTGAGTAAAATTTTTCAATTCAGCAAAACTAATACCAATATTAAATAAAAAATCACGAAAAATTTTCATTTTTCTCCCTCTAGATGCGAAGACGGAAACGTCATTACGATACCTGATAAGGACATAGGAGACTCGATAGTTGATGACATCGTGATGAACGGTGATGAACTTATGCAGGAGACTCACACGTGCTTTTTTTCCCTGATAAGAGACGCCTTCTTATCCAAGGGTGAGTATCGTATGAATCGACAGGAGATGAAGGACGCCGTATTGATGTGGCAGGATAATCCAATATCTCCGCTGAATGACTGGTATGCATTGGTACCATCGTGGCCGGCTCTGGTACCAACGGCCTTGGGATTTCTCGCAGGAGAGTTAGTTTATCCTCGGGATCAGTTACTAGACGGAGATCAAGAGCTTGTACCATATCTGGAGAATAAAGGAAAAGGAGTTTATGCCTGGATTGGCGCTGGAAGAGATTCTGATTCGAGATTATCTGTGCTGTGCACGAAATTCTTACTTTACAAGTGAGGACACTTTATTTAGCATTTCCTTCAATGATAAAGTGGAATGATATTAAAGTAATAAAATTTTTTTTACAGAGACTCTTTAGTTCCGCCAAAACCACTAACATCCGCTCCTACTGTCTCTATCAAACACCAGCAGCAACAGCAGTCCCAGCAGACACATCATCAAATCCAGCAGCAATCACAGCATCAAACCACCTTATTAAACATAAACAGTTTGGATGGAATTCCTACATCGTCAGATACCGCCATAGTCACGACGGATGGCAATCTGCTCGCCAACGACGCTGTCGCCGTACCTGTGAGTTCTCAGCCCGAGTGGGAGCCTCCGAAGGCCCTTTGCCCAACAGACTGGAAAGTGAGACCGTCGACGGCTGAGGAGCGCGAGGAGTTTCGTAGACAGGAGCGTATGCGATACGCCGCGCCGCACAAAGCCTTCACCTATCATATGCATGGATATTCATCCGTTGTCGGGCCTGTCAAAGGAATCTATCAGCACAATGCAGGCTCGGGGTTGACCAAGGCCAGAGGACACTCGTTACTTGTCCCGGACAGACCGAACTTTGTTACGATTCTCGCGTTGGTGAGAGATGCCACTGCCAGATTGCCTAATGGAGAGGGTACCAGAGCAGATATTTGTACTTTATTGAAGGATTCCCAGTATATACAGGAGGAAATCTTTACCAAAGACAAGGAGGGTAATTTGAATTCAGTGGTTTCTGGAGCTCTGGATAGGCTACACTATGAAAACGATCCCTGTGTGAGGTACTATCCGAAGAGAAAAGAGTGGTTGTATCTGCATCGGGCTCGATCGGAGTCTGAGTTCGGTTAGTTTATTGGTATTTGTGTAGATTTAATCGCAGGATTCTAGGAGACGCTATAATCTTGTGCGTTTGTATTTCAGAAATGTATCATCAGCAACAACAAGGTGTACCTAAGAATAAAAAAAGTTCGAGTGGATCGTCGAGGAGTAAAGCTTCGGCTGCTCAGAAAAACGCGAATGCAAAAGAACAAAACACAACGACCATAGTGAAAGAAATAACATCTAAGAAAGAAAAGAAAATTACTCCAACTATTACAAGGTAAATTATTAACATAATTCTTGTAAAAAGCAATTTTCTATTTAATAAGAATAACATCTGAAATACTCGATTCTTCACTTTTTAGGAAAGAGCTACCAAAGAAGTTGGAGGACAAAATTATCACAGTGGTCGATCAAAAGATTTCTACTCCAGAGCAGTTAGCAGCTGCCGTTCAACAGCAGCAAGTTCAAGTTCAGCAACAGGTTCAATCTAGCCTTCCGACAATTTCTCATGCGGTAACGACAACGATAACCACTACACCGAGTAACAGTTCGACAGCGACTTTGGTCAGCGTTATGGCAACCACGACTGCTGCAAACAGTGTTGCTGCTCAGGCAATGTCCAGTACTTCGACGGCAACGAACGCTGGTCAATCGATGACGATGATCGACAAGGAGTGCCCGGTAACTGTGATTTCGACCATACTCGAGCCGAAGTCACAACTTACCATGACTGCAACTAGAGGTAAATATTTTATCATTATAAATGATTTAAATTATTATTTTTACAACAGGCATTCAAGATTTAAAATTTTCAGAATTAAATACCATGACAAATCTAGCAAACGCACTCTCCGCTCCCACAACCGCGAAAAAAGTCAACACTAATATGAACGTCAAGCCAGTCACCGTAGTCAAATCTGGTGGAGCCCAGAGTCTGTTGCAGTCCAACCAGCAGCACTTTCCTCACCATCAGATTCAAGTTTCCACGTCCGCGGGTCTACAGACGATTCGATTATCTGGTCATTCGGTACTACAGTCGGCCCAACCGGCTTCGTCAACATCGACAACAAGCGTTGCCACGATATTCCAAAGTGCCACCAAGATGATTCAGAGCCAGGCTCAAGCACAGCAGCAGCCTCACCAGACGGTGCTTAACACGCAGGCGGGCAAAAGCATTCTGCATAGCTCGAATCTCAAGCAGCAGCAGCCACAGCAACAGCATGTGATGCCGGGAAAGACGTTGTTGGCTTCTCAAATCAAATTGGGTTAGTGACAATTTTCAGAGTCATGAAATATTTTACAATTCAAGTAATTGCAATCAATTACGTTTTTAACTTGAATTTTTCCCAAATAGTGAGTTCCGGACAGATAAAATCGTTGCTAACTGGTCACGGCCTCCAAGGTCAGACCATCTTCATCAAGCAGTCGCCCTCGGCCTCTACGTCCCAATCTCAGGCTCAACAATCCCAACCTCAGATCCAACAACGCGTAGTCACAGCGACTCCGCAGCAGCAGACACTACAGGGCTCGGGTATGCAAAGAATAATAGCTCAAATCGGAGGTAAACCTATCGCTGTACAAATTCAGCAGTCGCCGCAACAGCAGCAGCAACAGCAGCAGCAACAAAAGGTCTTAGCCAAGGTGCTTACAAGCGCTGGCACAGGCCAGCTTATTTCTGTGGAGAGTCTGTTAGCGCAAAAGGGACTAAAAATTGCTACCACTGCAGCTCATGCCAACCAATTGGCTAGGCAAGGAAACAAAGTCATACAAACACAATATCAGGTAACATCAATGACAGAATAAAATCTTATTATCAAACAATGCTAAAATACAAACAAAATTGTCGTTAATGACGAAATGATTTTTTAGGTGGTATCTCAAGCACAAAGCTCGGCGGGTCAACCGAAAATAATCGTGAGTTCCCAGTCGCCTCAAACGCAACAGTCTGCTCAGTCACAACCTCAAACACCCGGCCAGCAAACTGTGCGGATGGTAACAGCTCAGTTGGCAGGTAAACCAATAGTTCTGGCCAGCAGCGGTGGCGGCAAGAGTGTCGGCGTGAACGTGAGTGCAGGCGGAAACGTCGTTTTGGGCAAGCAAACCGCTGGGACAAGTCAGTCAGGCCAGCAACCTATAATATTGCCCAGTCAACTGCTCAATATTAAGACGTTACACGGACTGAAGGTTATACCAACACCTGCGGGATTAAAAACCACAGGCGCAGCAGTGTATGCCCGGGTTATCGCACCTACCACTATCACGCAGACTAGCCAACCAAACCTAACCGCGCAGCAGCAGCAGCAAGGAGCACAGCAGCAGGCTGCACAGCAACAAATGCAAAATGCGAGGAACAGTCCATTTGGTGGATCTCAGTGATAAAGAATATATCAGACTTCAGTGAAAAAACAGTGTAGGTTGCACGTTGTCAGCTGACCGCTGGCGAAGGTTCTGCTGGTTTGGGGTAACGCCGAGAATAATATTAAGCAGAGAAGCATATTTTGTCAAATCTGTTTTAATTCCATTGAAAAGTATAGCTATGAAGTATTGTAAAAATGAAGTGTGTAATTTAGCAAGGAAGTGTGTACTGTAAAGTTATTAGTGCATTAATTGTATTTTTCGCAGGAAATGACAATACGCTTAGTATAGATTTTTATACAGGCATTCTATCTTAATTTATATATAAATAGAATTCTGGCCTTTAAATGATGTACGCTCACAAAATATTTTTCTCTGCATATTTTTTCCATTGAGAACGAAGAAATTTTGTATCAAGATTCAGACTTTATTTAGTCCTATATACCTTGATTCATTCTTTGGTACTGAATAAGTAAAATTTTATCGTTACGCTGCATATGTAGTACATGTGGTGAAAACTACTTAACGCCGCATAAACCATTTAAGTGGCTCTTATGTTGAATTTATGAAACTTTATTTGTATAGGCACAAAAGACATCGACATTTACCAGGGCCATAAAAATTACGAGCCCGTACATATTATATGCAATCAATAACAAGTTTTTAGTCATATTTATAAGGATCATTGCTGGGTTTTTTTAAAGATATCACGTTCTTATTTAAATCTTATCATGTTTTTGATTTTTCCGTTTCTTAGAGAAAAAAAGTCAATTGGTCGAAATTTTTGTTACCTCGCAGAATACTTCGCTAGAAGCAACAAAAAATATTTTCTCAGTGTAAATAACATAGGATCTCGTGCTAAGTAGTAATCAACGAACTGCCAATTATTTTTTTTTTTTTTAAATTACGTGCAGTGTCGACGTGTGATTAATGAAGATAAGACAATGTTGTAAAAGTGAGTGAACGCATAAGTAAAAACGATTGTGTGGACCATTCGCGGTACAATTTTGGATGTATATGGAATCTTGATATTATCAAGAACCTAAACAGTGTGAATAACCAACTGTATGAATAAAAGAGTTATAAAAACTAGTTTCAATTTAAAAAAAAAGTACCAATATTTTAGAAAGCCTTTAATCTCGTTTTTAATTTCAAGATAATCAAAAAACATTTTGTTGTACTGCCTTTATTCCTTAAATAATTTAAAAGTATACAAAAAAACGCGATAATTCTTCGTTGATATAGATATAAGAAACTTTAATGAATTTGATTTATAAGAGTATAATTTAACGGGAAATGATCTAATAACAACATGATTTTTATATTTCAATCAATTTTTAATACTTTTATTGCATTCAATATTGATGTTTTTATTCGATAAAAAGTATGTAAATAAATTTTTATTTTTATTAAATTATTTTACCTTACTAAACGAACACTTTTCTCGTATAGAAAATTTAATTACGCAATTATTATTACATATAAAAAAAGGAAGTTATCGCTCCGCAGAACTGAAACGCACCAATTTTCTTTCATGTTTACTTATTATTCGAAATTTCTTTTGTATTTTTTTTTAATTTCATTAACTATAAAGATTTAAATAATAGTTCGTCGAGAGTGTGAATGATGAGATACGTTAATAGGATAGTATGCGACTATTTACAGATGCTCTCGAGTACATAGACACTGTGAGAAATACGATTTGAATACAAAGGCACTCGCATTTGAGGGGCTCTTGCAATATTTCTAATTCGAGTACACAAATAAAGTTACTTTCGGTAATTTCCGTTATTTTTAAATTATTCTAAAAATTCTTATTCCTACAAAAATTTCCTCTGCTAAGTTATTTAAAAATAAATGTAGCTATACTCTCTCATTATCTGGACAGCCACAAAAACATGCTGCCGTGTCTTTGGTATATTTCGTATAGTTAAAAAAATATTGACCGCGCTCTATCTTTATTGTCTTACAAGAATGTTTTGTTTGTTTGAAGAAAAAAAGTATTGAAGTTTGTTTGATAAGCGCTCTACGCAACACGCATTCATACCAGACATGAGCACCGAGAAATACTTTTGTAACGCCATTGTGAATAAATTAAATAGTAAAGGTAGCAAGCAAAGTAGCTTTCTTAAAAACTATTCATTGTGAGCAACGTGCAAATGAGCAATTGATTTTGTTAAATAAGTTTTGCCCGATTTCGAGCTCTTTCCTCGGTGATTAATTTTTGCGCTTTCACATCAAGCAATGCACTAAAAACTGAAAGATTTGAGAAAATCAATCACACCCTAAAATATAATTCTCGTACTGCGGAACTCGGGTTTAAACGTGATTAATTTATAACTGTTGCCTAGATAATAATATATTTCCGAGACATTAAAATTTGAAATGTTCAATCGAGCCTCTTTATAAATGTGCATGTTCGTGCACTAGTCGAGTACTTATCATTGATAAGTCTTGTCAGTATTGATCCGATATCGCACTTGAATATTTTAACAGTAGCTAACTGCTAACTTTCGACAATTTATTAAACTCGGAAATCTTCAGCATACTTGCAACGAATTTCTACTTTTGTACACAACACGAAGTTACCAGTAACCAAATACTAGCCAAATACTAGGCTCGTTCCAACAGTGTCATCAACAACAGCTGTATTAATTTAATACACACCATCGATTGTTTAAATGTAAACGCACAGGCACACAGTCAATCTTGAAACCGACGCGAGTATTTATCTACCGGTACTTCTTTAACTCCTGTCCGTACACATTGGCTTTTCAAACTGCACAAAACTTCATCGACACACTGTGTTTATAATTCGTTCCTTGAAACTGCGCACTACGAGGCATCTTCGGACTCCTTGATCTCCTCGAAGATGTCAATGAGATTGTTGACACCGATGAGGTAGCCGTCCTCGTGGTTGCCAACCTGCCACTCGGCGTCGTGGGCAATGCGGGGCAGGTGTTGCGGCAGCGGCAGCGTCTTCGCGAAGTCGATCATCCAGACGCCAGCGTTTTTGGCGTCGTGCACGAACAGAAGGGACGAGCCCACGACCTCGTGAGTTGCGAAGAACGGTGATGCCTTGAGGGTCGCGCGAATCGCCTTGAGGCGTTGAAGGTACTTCGAGATCGCGTGCGGGTAGCCGTCGACGAAGCGACGCACTGCTTCCATTACCTAGAAAATGCAACAACGTTTCGTTAGTTAACTTTCATCAAGTTGCTCGTATAATCATCATCAGAACGTTCCGTCACACGCAAGCGAAAAAATGGATCGGAGCTGCATTAGCATCTAAATGGAGAGACACTTTTCCTCCGCGTGCTCTCGAGCCAAGAGTGGCATTAGCGGAAAACACGACACGGCGCATTGATACAATTGGAATGATCGCTTCAACCTTTACATAACTTGGCGGAGAGCAATCGCAGGGTGAGTTAATTTGCATAAATCAAATCGTCCACATATTTCAATTCATGCATATATAGCGCCTGAAATAAGAGCGCAGACCAACCTGCTCCCTCGTTCTGGTGGTCTTGAAGTCCTTGGAGGAGCCTCCGCGCGCGAGTTTCATGCCCTCGACGCGGAAGCCGAGAGTCGCCGTGCTGGATATCGTCTCGCGCCAGACCATGTACCTGGGCTTGGTGACGCCCTGCAACCGACGCTCCTCGGCGCTCGGCGCGCTCGGATCCACCTGCACCATCTTCTCGTACATGTCTTTGCGCAGCTGAAACATAGATCGTGGATTTGCGTTAGATACTCCGCACACCTATCACGTCCTTCTTTCTAATCTGTCGCGCGTATAAATGATGAATGAGTTTGATCAAGTACCCACTTCATTGATATGTAGTTTTTAGGAATGTAGACATTATCGCGTTACAAGCATTCGCCTGCGCGAATCTCGTATGGGAGCTCTATTATTCGCTGGAAAAAGCGCGCAGCTGCGCAAAGAGTACGAGCTGAAAATTTCAAAGCCGCTCGCTGACGCTCTCGGTTTTCCCTCTGCGTTCGGCGGTTCGTCAGACTCGGAGGTAAATAGAGGCTTATTTTTCTCCGCCGGGCGCAGTACACGACGAGAGAGAAAAAGGCGGCTAACGATGAGCCGCACGAGCGTTGAATATTTAATCGAGCGCCTAGCATTGAGCGGTTTATTAAAGGATTCATTCTGGCAGAAGATGAGTTTAGGCTGATTCTGCAGTCATGTGGAGGAAAATTCGTATAATCAGCGCGCGATTGTTTGAATGTCGCTGACGTTCGATTGATCTTGGCCCGTTTCGCCACGACGGATTATCGCAGCATTTGCATCGTCGATTTCGATGTAATTATATCATAAACTTACCTTCGGTCGTTCCTTGGCTTTGGCGAGCTCGGTCTCGAGGTAGGTTCGCACGCCGACCTTGCAGTCCATGACGCAGGGCTGCTCGAACTCGCCGAGGAGGTCTTGGAGCTGGAGATAGGAGGCGACTATCGTGCCTTTGCTGTCGTTCTCGCCGCTATCGTTGTTCGCCAGGCTGGCGTCGCTCTGGTTGTTCGGTTCGGCTTTGCCTCGCTCCTGCGGAAACGCAACGGAAATCTCGCTTGAAAAATCCGCGTAAGCAGTACGAACGGCTGCGCAGTCACGTTCGGTGGAATATTTGTATCGTCGCGTCGTTCCGTTTGAATTTTGAATTTGAAATCGTTGCGGCCAATTTATCGCCAATGTCACATCAAAGTTTTCCCTCGAAAAAGCCTCTGATATAATGCAATGAGTCTCTGTTTGTTTTCTTTCCAAACGAAAGGTCGTTTATTTGGAGTAGAAAATGGAGCTGAGTAAATTTTTGATGAAAATAGACCTCTATCGCGGCACTATCTCGAATAAATCCGCGAAACAAGGAGAAGGCGATTGAAATTCGAAGACTCACCTCGAGCTCCCTGACGTCGAGGACACCCTTGTACTCCGGCACGTATGGCCTGAGGACGTCGTGCATGAGCAGCCGGAAGCAGGCCTCCTCTTGGGGGCAGAGCTTCTTGAGGATAGTTCCGGGCATGGGGCCCGCGCGAAAGTTGCCCTGGTGACCCGCTAACTGGACCTGTTGGCACGAGCGTACCGGTTTCTTAGAAACGATCTCTTTCGCGCGCGCATTAGGTTACAATGAGACTCACCCATGGGTAGCGCTGCTTCTTGTACGTCTGGAAGAACGGCGTCCAGTGCACGATGTTGCGCAGTTTTCTCCAGCCGGACGTCTGCAACAGAAACAGAGAGGGGGGCACGGTTAGTTGTCGTCGAGCTTTTCGAACATTTTCGGGATTGAAGCGTAACGGTAGATTCTATATAGGGTCGTCGGCGGCTGACGCGATTCTCCATCCCACGCGCAGGCTCACAACGGGTTTTCGTGGCGGTGTACCTTGACAACCGGTCGGTTCTCGATCTCCTCGTCGTCGATCTTCTCGCCCTTGAAGCTCTGATCGGAGTCCCACTCGCTGCTGAGATCGTCGCCGCTGGGCTCGCTCCACTCGACGTTGTTCCAGTAGAGGCTGGGCACGTCGAGGAGCTCGAGGTACTGCCTGTAGCCGGAGGCCTCGCAGCAGTTCAGCAGGTTCTTCGCCGCCTCGTCCTCGGCGACGTCGGCGCTCCTCTGGCTGCGCTTCTCGGCCGCGCAGACTATGGGCGAGGGGCTCCTCGAGGACGAGGAGGACCTCCTGCAGTCGGAGGCCGAGAGCGTGAGCCGCCTCGAGTTCCTCCTCACCCGGCTCCTCGCGATCTTCTTTTGCCTGGCCATGTGGCTCTGGTGGACTTTGTTGTTGTTGTTGGTGTTGTTGTTGTTGTTGTTGTTGTTGTTGTTACTGTTGTTGTTGTTACTGTTGTTGTTGCTGCTGCTGCTGCTGCTGCTGCTGCTGCTGCTGTTGTTGTTGGACTCGGGCTCCAGGTCGTCGTCGCAGAAGGACGCCCTCGTGCAGATGATCCGGGGGATCCGGCGCTCGCACTGGACTACCTCCTGCATCGTGGGGCTCTCTGCGCTCTGTGCGATCAAGCGACGCTCCGCATAACTCGCACTTTCTCTCCTGCGCGCTCCCGAAGACACTTCACAATCGGAACGAGTACGAACACACAGACGCACAAGATGTCGACTGCAGCGGTCCTCGGCGCTGCGCTGACTGCGCTGAGAGCTCTTTGCCTCCACCCGCGACGAGTGCGGCGCGCGCGATGGAAAGGCGATCGCGTGTGCCACTTTTTTATTCGTCGATAACCGCGGCCAAGTGGAAGGAGAGGAGGAGGCGCTCACTCTCTCTCTCTCTCTCTCTCTCTCTCTCTCTCTCTCTCTCTTGCTCTGACGTACGACGCGTCGCTTTGAAAATTTCGTGCGCAGACACTGGCTTGCTGCTGTGTCTGCCGTAGATATAGACGTTATACAGACGCAGCTGCGGCCATTGTAAAAGCTGCTTCGGGGAATGAACTTTATGAACTTTGCGCCGCCGGGAGGACTGCTGAGTACTTAGTAGGCGCCGATGTCGTTTAGTTACGTTCACCCCATCAGTAACAATTTTCGAAGCGAGCTCCGAAGGATATTCCCCAATTCGAGGTTCTTCGTTGAACGCAATTTCGAGCGCACTTTGCCAAACTCAATGTCAAGCGACTTTTATTCCTCGAGCAGAGGAGAACGCGCATGAAGTATACGATGCCGCTGCAGGTATACATCATCGGCGTGTTATATTTAGACTCGCTGATTAAACACATTTTCTCTTCTGCGTCAATAAATTATTCCGGGGCGCTCGAGGATTCCTGTCGCGCATTTTTCGCATGCGATCAATCAATAATAACTCGCAACGTTCGATATTTTCTCGCGCGCAACGAGGCGAACGTCGATGGTGTCCTTTGGAAAGTGAGTCGAAACCGACGAGCCGATCAGGAATTCCAGTGGCATATCATGTAGCAGCCGAAATTCAGTGACGCTATTCCGGATTCCTTTCCGGAGCCGTTGCGACGTCGGCACGTCTCCCTGCCTGCGTGTGACGCGGACGTTCTGACGCTGGTTCCGCTTTTTGCATCTTCGTCGCGAAGTTGCACTCTTGAAAAATGAACTCGTCTTCGTTCCGAGTCGTCCAAGAGTCATGGTTGGCCCAGTGTAATTCGCTGTAGCGGCAAAAAACGGCAGAGAAATTGAAAATAGTGAACCGCGAGCGCACGTTGACGCGGGTCGCAGGGCAGCGGCAAATCGAAGCGTAGTGCGTTATAGCCGCTTTTTGCACTGCTTCTATTAACGAGTTGACTCATCGGGTGTGGGCTTGAAATTTTTATCGACATTTTTCTGCACACCTATATCGGCTACTTTTTACGACTATATGTCAGCATTGAACTTGGAAGTAAAAAGCTGTTTGTTTGCCCCGCGCGAACGCGATGCGCTGTCTATTTTTATAATCGGTAAAAGGTGAATCGAGCGCACGATTTTCGCAACGTCATTAGCTGTCGTGTGCATGTGTAATTATGCAATTTTCTAAGGTTATACACTCGTGCAAAAGCGTATACACGCAATTCATATACGGTATAACCGACAGACGCATCGCGAGCTGCATGTAAATCCCGTTCATCGGATATTCCGCGCCTTCTACGATCGTTACATTAGTCTTATCAGCTGGATATATGGGCCGATATTCAAATGGTCGGACTATCTGCATCGCAAATGGTCGTTAGGTAATAGTCCGCTTTGAAACGAACAAAGTATTGCGTTCGCTCGATTGATGAATAAGGAGTTGCAGTGATTCATATGCTTCGAGAGCCTGGCGTCGTTTTTCCGGAAGCTGCGCACTCTCTTCCGAAAAATCTCGTCGCTCGAAAAGTTGTTCTCTTTCTCTCTCGTCTTCGGTAATCGCGCAATGAATCACCGAGAGACCGCGTCCGAGGAAGAAAGTAGAAGCTTGTTGACGTTCGGCGGAAAGTGCAAAATGACAAAGGTCGCCGACGCTCGTCATCGATTTCGTCTTCACCACCATTCATCGCAACGCTAATGGCTTTCAGATAAAGCATTATCATCGACTGAGTCGCTCGCTCGCTCGCTCAAGGTGGTGAACTCTTAATGCCGTTTTAACGATTGTATTTTTTTTCCTACTGCGCGGGAGAACGAGGTGAGCTATTTTTACTGCTATATTATACGTACTTTATTTCGAAAAAAACAAAAGAAAAAAGGCAATCGACGATGGTATCGGCGCGGACACGATTCGACAAATATCATCAGCGACGGTACGAGCGTATACGCGAAAGTAAACTTTCGCCACTCGGCAATCGTCACATGTGCATGACAAATACATTGTCATTCATAATAAACGTCAGCGTACTAACATGTATACGCGCGTATACCGGCGAGCCAGTTTATAGGAAAGCGCGCGCGATAAAAGAAACCCATTGTGCGCCGATGCCGCTGAGTAACGAGAGTCGCCGCGGGGGGACTTTTCGCGGATACGAATCGTCATTTTCTTTTTATTTCTTCCGAGACTTTTGAATTGTAAATATAGTAAAGTAGACAGCATTGGCGGATGGCCGCTCTCGATCGCCTCCAATCGACAAAGGTCAAAAATACATCGGCCCCTTCGCCTCGAACTTTTTTTCACGCGCGCGCGTCTTCTCACATTTAAATACTCGTTCAGCCGTTAAATCGCATCAGGCGAACGTAGTACGCACAATTTTTACGCTACGACTCTCGGGACACGTATTACGTAAGGTAAAGAAGTATGGAGAATCGCTGCTCTACACGCGGTCGCAGAGAGACATAACGCAAGAGCCGACGCTGTTGCTCCTTATCGCGGTTAAACAGTCTCTCGATTATCGAGAGCCAGTGTTTATGTGGACTCTTGAACGCGCGCGAGCGCTTATTATAGAAGATTAGAGGAATTTTTTCGTCGACGCTCGAGATTCATGCTGAAGATTTTGCTGAATCGAAGTGACGCTTCGACAGAATATTGTAGACATATGTATATATATATATATATATATATATATATATATATACACACACACACTGCGACACAGGATTGGCATAGGTGCACGTGTACACAGCCTCATTCTCGCAATCAAGTGGTAATCACTGCGACAATAGCGCGACGACAAAGCAGAAATAGCGAGTCGTGAAAGCGGCGCATATACAGAGGCAACTAGAGGTAGAGAGATAATGCAAACGATACTGATCCGACATCCAATTTACCTTATTTTCCTCGCAATTCATGATTCAGCTGACTAGCACAGTATACCTGTATGTAATTCAGTCCTATTCCTCGAAAGCTCTTCTTTTGTAACCGTTTGAGAAAATCGACGACACGCGCCTGTTACATCATCGCCTTTTTTTCTTCCATTTTCCCCTCCAGCGCGAGTCTCTTGCGACAGCAATAACCCAGATCCAAACTATAGCAACATCGCAGCGAATCTTGTTCTCGGCATCGGCCAGTGATTCCAAGTATACTCGTCCCAATAAAGCTCGCCATAAGTGCATAATCAGAGAGCGCGCAGCTGGCGCACGTATATCTACAACACGAGTGCGAGGCTGCTATAGGCTGCATAAACACACGCTGCGCTTTTATCGCAGCTCGATCGTCGGCTCTCCGCTTTTGTTCCATGCGATATTCCATAGATTTGCATGCGCGCGAAGGTGCGCGACGTTTCCTGCTACTGCTGTCGTAACTTCCGCTCGGCGTTTCATTGCTTTGCGTTGGTGGCGCGATGCACGCGAGCTTCTCTCGACGTAATCCCGCGCGCGAGGATCGCCCGTCTTCTGGTTAATGCATGTAACGAGTGGACGTCACGCGGTGCTCGGGCGTTACACCGTGTTCGTATTGAGTTGATGTATTTTTTTTTAAATGCACGTGCAGACTGTAATAGTACAGATCGAGGGACTTTTCGCTGGAAAGAAGAAACGGATGATGATAGAGACGGTTGCGAGTTAATACTGCGACGTATTTATGGCAAAAAAAAACCAACGACGCGTCATCGGTGTTTTCCGCGCCTAAAATGATTCAATTTTTTGATTGCATTTCGATATAGACCGTTAAACATTCGAAAGATAAGTCAGTCCAAGCGTGCGACAACGTCCTCGACATTTATTAGATAGATAACCGAAAGATGTCCGCCGAGCCCCCGCGAGGCGTTGTACACACGCCCGCGATAAACTGTGACTTTTGCATACGCCTCAATAGCCGTGGATTAGCATTGACGTAGAAGTCGCGGCGGAGGCCCACGTGTCTGCGCGCGAGCGTATGGATCTGAGGCGCGCTCTCGTTTTGCGCCTATAGCGTCTGCGTCGCCTTTTTCGGCTCTGCTCGTGGAAATCGCGGGCGCGGGATGCTGTTTATCGATCCGTTTGCGATTTTGCGCTGTAAATCCCGAGTCGGACAGTTTTACCAACGCCGCGGCGATATGTCGCGAAAAGAGTACGAGTCGGACAAAAAAAGTCACATCGTTATTTCACTGATTATAGAGACGTTTTTATGCGCGCGGCTCGATGATTTACGTCGACGCCGAAGAAGACTTTGACGTGTGGCCGTACGGCTAATCTTGGAGAGTAACCTACTTATAAATGTGTATACGACAGACTGTCTACGCGCGGGAGCACACATCGACACACATCGATTCCGAGAAAAGCGATCCCTGCTAACAATCGCCAACTAATAATCTAAAATTAACGCACATCGTCACTCGAAATTTCCCAATCTCAGGCTGATTTTTCATCTCGCGCAGCCGATTATTCATCCCGTCCGACAAAAGTGCGTCAGAGAGCGCAATCGAGTGTATCGCCTCGTGTGTGCGATATTCGCCGAATCCCCGAATGGCTTTTTAATTTCGTTATTTTTCGGCTAATCGCATCAACGCACATCAGGAGCGTATATTATGCGAGAATGGCTTCGCTTCTTATTTACCCAAATTCTCACTGGCGCGGGTCAACGCGACGACGGGTAAGGACTTGACGTTGCATCAGTCGTGGAGGAATTCCTCTTTACCGCCATTGAGCCCCGGTTATAATTGCTGGATATTATCATTCAAAGGCTGTTTGCGCGCGGGCGATTCGAGGGAGAGCATCTCCGAGTCACGTCCACCGGTGGAAGCATTTACATAAGTCGGATTGTTCGACGTGAAATCGTCGATCAAATTCCGACTTTGTCAATATTTCTTGTCGGACGAGCTATAGAGAGGTATCGAATTGGCCCGCGTACGTGCGATTCGGCTCGATTTCCTTGCTTGTAAAATCATATACCTTCTCGAAACACGGTGATAAACTAACACGAGATTCTTCGAAAAAAATTTGCACAGCCGCTCGCGCACTTGTACTCGATTCGGTATGATGTTATGAGATATAATGTGAAAACTCGCGTCGGATGACATGTGTGTCCCAAAGTCAAAAACACATACAGGCATGTATGCGGCAATGCGGGTAATTAAAATAATCCACGTGCAGGCATTATCAGCGCCGGAGCGTATGGATATGAAGCAAGAATTCACACATCGTCACGTCGGACATGAGGCGCATTTCGGAAAGTCACCGCGGCGCCGAAATCAATCGGGAGCAATAAAACTCACCGCGGCGTGACAGACTCTCCAGCACTTTCACGAGCGCGTCAATCTTGGCTCGAGACTCTCCATCATCCGCTCTCGCGACTTTACTCTCGCTCGTTTCCGAAAAAGGCCATCTTGTACGAAAATTCATTACCATCAAACTTATATACAAGATTTTGTTTGCGATCTCTTTCGACACGTCAAATATTGGTCAACGAGCGTTTGATAAAACGTCTCGAACGAAGCCCGGGGAATACAATAGCTATATAATAGCAATCCCACGCGTCACTCCCGCCGGGTAAATCTAGATCGCGGATGACGTCCGAATAATTCAGAAGTTCCTTGCACCAGTTTCGATTCACACACAAATACGCGCGCGCAGAGCATAGAACGGAAGCATACGTCGAAAAAAGAGGAAGAAAACAGAAAGAAGGAGAAGCCTCGACGGGCGGGAATATTCCTTCGCGTGTGTTCGGTACACAAAACGCACACGTACATGGGCGAAGCTCCAACGCAGACAGGCGTGACGCAAGGAGGAGGAGGCCGCTCGGGAAAACTACCCGGAACAGCGCGGAGGGAGGCAAACTTTCCGAAAAGCCTTACGCCTAACGGCCATAACTGGCGATAACTGCGGGATAAGACACAACGTTTCCTCTGTTTACTCGAGCTGTTTAGAGCTGCTTAGCGGCTTGTTAGTGCTCCGCTGTTGATTTTTCGCCGCGCATATAATTGCATGTACACCGATACTTCTCGATCGTTATCAGGCGGAGTTTGCGCGCTCGGCTTTGCAGTCTACGAAAGTTCTACGCGCTGCTGCTATATATCTGAGTTTTATTGGATGTCAGCGACGTCGATGAGGATTTATGGCTTCTGAGGATACGATTCAATGAAAAGTCGTACAAGCTCTCGCAGTTGCTTCAATCGAGCTTGACATCGATGTGTTATGTTATGCTGTTATTATGTTTTCGCGACATGACATACAACCGTGCACGTTTATTTGAATAAACTCGGGATGCGCAGAAGAAGGACGTGGAGCGTGCGCAATTGGATTTCCCGAACGAGTGTGTTGTTTTCTCGAAAATCTTCAAAAAATCTATTACTTTTTCCCGCATTAATGGACAGCTAAGCCCGAGATCTTGAATTTAAATCGTTGAGAATGACCGTCCCTATATCGGAAGTTGCGAGCAATTGAAAGTAGGGTGAAAATCGTCGAAAATGGGAAAATCTGAGAAAAAAGCGAAAATTTTGGCAACTTTTTGCCAAAGCTCGATTTTTCGACCGAAAGTGTTCTTTCGGCTCGTGCCACGCTGAGCGAAGCCCGACCCGTTTTTCCCGTTCACTATGATAAATATAAATGCCGTTCCATTTGTCTGCAGGCCACGTTTTCAATCGCTTGTAGCACACTTACTTCTTTGTTACAACTACAGTGCAGCTTGTTGGTATCACGCGGCCGAAAAACGCTCGATAAAATTACAATCGTTTCCACGATCAACCTTTTATTTTATATTTCGAAAATACAAGTGCGCATGGACTATCGGTGGGGTAAAACTGCGAGTCAGCTCTTCCGAAACAAAGAGACAACAACTCTACGAAAAGAAGATAACGGGAAGAAAAAATCGTTCCACTCCACAACACCGCAAGCACGAGTCTCCACATAGTCGCATACAGCCTTTTGTGATCGCCGGCAGTTGGCGATTACGGCTCGACTGTTACTCAATACGTATAATTTCTCGCTCGCTCGCGCGCCTCGTTTCCTCGTTTCGTCAGATGATGGAGCGCGAGAGCGACGGACAAGGAGCCTCGGTGTGTGATTTATCGAGAGGTGCTCTCGGCGCGGGTATATAATTTATGCGCATCAGCCGCCCGGCTACCAAAGTTTCATTCACCGATTGCAGAACGCTGGACTGCGTCATTCGCACGTTAATGTTTTTCATGTTTTTCATGTTTTTGATTCCACATACCGATAACGCGCTCTCTGTGTGTGTGTAATTATTCTGCGAGATAGGCATTATATGCGGCCGTTATCACGATAATCGAAACGAGTCCATGCGAATTACGATTATGGAAGTGAGTGTGCAGAATAATTAAAGTTGCAAAGTACGCACGAGTGAAATGTACAATCGGGCGAAGCGATTATTATACGGAAACGGCGGAAATTGTTTTCGGCTATACGCATAAGTACGTAAGCGACGCTCCAATTATTTTTCCTCGCGCGTAGGTACTCGTCGTGCCGTCAGCTGACTCTTGTTTTGTAAATGGTAAACGAGCTGTCGAGCCGAGCGCCGCGTATCGGAGGTGCTGCGAAGCCACGCGAGCCAGTACAAATAAGCGCCCCGCGTGGGTAACAATACCGACCGATACCGATTTCAGGCCGATGTATGCCTGCACGAGGCTTTAAAAAGATTGTGTCAGGTGCAAGTAGTGGCTGTAGAGACACGCTGTGCGCAGATAAGCCGGTGTACAGATAGTACCGAGTGCATTAACGAGATAAGCACGAGTACGTTGTTAGTCTTATCGAGCATGTACTCGCACTCGCCAGAAGATCTATTCTCCTATAATAACTTCAAACGAATTGCAATGCATAAAATCGGAGTTAATTTCATCATCGGCGGCTCTTCAAATTATCCTGCAAGAGTTGCGCGCACTGCACTCGTGACATATGGAGTCAGAAAAACGGCTATTAACGTCAATTAATAGCTTCGATTAAATGGTAAAACAAATGCCTTTTCCCCTTTTCCCGATCACGGCGTGCACTGTTCGCATTTCTCGCATATTACACCATGTATGCAGTATGTATAAGGACGACGTCTCTTTTTCTTTCATCCGGCCATTTGGCCAGAGGCGCCGACACACCAGCTTATGGAAAAATTCCTTCTAATTTCGTTTCGCAAAAGCTGCCGTTGCGCGGCAATCGCTCGCGCTCGCGCAGCGTGTATGTAATGAGCGTATCTGCACACGGCGGCGCGGAGGCGCGGAGAGAGAAAGACCTGCTGGCGAGTTCGCTGATGTTTATGTGCTGCTGAGGGCTGAATTACGAGGTCGGAAAGGCGCTGTGGGAAAATCGTTATATGCTTTCTCATTTTGATTGTTCCAAAGCTATTTGGTCTTTTTTCGCTGAAGATTAGGACCATTTGGGATAAATTAATATGGCGTGTAAGCATACAAGGACATGCATTAATAAGCGCGATTATAATCGATGAATTTTCAATTTAATTAAATCTTGAGCTTCTTGGGCGTCGGAATCGGTGTACAAAGTGCGCACTTAATTCAACTCGAGCATATCGATCGAATGAAAAACAAAAGAATCCAAGCACCCTTTCCGAGATATATACGCCTCATTAATTAACACAATTTATCGAGCAGTCTGACGATTAAAATCGCCTTGAACTCGATGAAAAATGATCCCCAGTAGCAACGAGAGAAAAAAGTCGAAAAACGAGCACGACAGACGGTTGCGACTCGCGCAATAACAATTTGCTTCGATCGAGGCTCGATACACATCGCCATCAAACTAATTATACCCCCTGAATTCCCATCGCTGCGTGGATAATTAGCGTCCGTTAATATGTCCTTCTTTTATTTCCGAGAAGTTATATGTATAGGGAGTTAGATACGCGCATTTGTGAGAAATCGGTCGGTCCGATCCTTTTTGTTATCGCGACTATTATTATAACTATAGATTTGTCATCAATTGATTCACGAATTTCAATCGAGTTACATATTTGAGAATCTCTTTAAAAAATTGAGGATTCGATCGAACCTCATTACCGATTTCGACAGATTAAAAAATCGCGCAGCGTATTTACGATCATCACACCTGTCAAAATTTATTAACGTCGTAAATGTAGGTCAACTTTTTTCGTATCAAGCGCCAAAAAGAAATCGCTCGCCGGGCGCTGACTCACTCGCGCGTGAATAAACAAGAAATAAATAACAGAGAAATTCTTTCGTTCGCAAACCGAGGTTCGTTTGTTTTCCCGCTGAGGAGCTCACACGTGGAAAAAGTGACTTTGCTCATTCGCTGCACGAAATCGGGGGAAGGCGAATTTATAGATCGGGAGTATTTTTAAATTTCAGATCGCGCGAGGAACACTGCGTTAGACGTTCAAAAAACGAACTGTATGTGAAAGTCGCTGGAAGTCTAAATGAAGCAAACTTTATTTACAGGTTTTACGCAAAATCATTCGGACGCACATGCTAATTTCGATCCGAGAATTCGAGTCAATGGTCATTCAATCGGATCTTTCGTCGATTCAGCGGCGAATTTGAATCGAAAATGGCGATCTGGTATTCCGATTCTCTTATGTTTATACAGCCATTCTCGTAGCATTCTTAGAACGTACCTTGCACACGGTAGCCAACTTATTTGCAATACACGCTGTTTAATCATTGATTCGATCAGCTCCTGATCTCTAATTGGCGACTCCAAACTTGAAATCGCTCTGCTTTTGGAGAATATGCTAATAATTCCGCCTCGAATTCGTCCAGAAATCGTTAGGAGTAGCAGAGATTTGAATGACGGGACCGAGCTCGTCCAGCGTATGCATGTAGCGCATACAGACTAATGAAACGGGGGCGACGGCTAATTGATGCAGGGGGATTGAGCAACGCTCTCGGGCAGCGAATAGCGCACAGCCGAGGGGGCAAATCTTCGGCCAGTCGATCGAGTCGAGCGCGGCCGGCGATTCATTTTGCCGTCGATAATTTCAAATTTCGTCAAAAGATCGGTAGAGTTTAATCGACAATGCTGCGACAGGCCGCACTTTGACGAGATAATGACGACAAATATTTTAAAATCTGTAGCGAGCAGCTTAACTTAGCCACGATGATCAGCGATTTCACCGTCTGACGCACGTGGTAAACACGAAAAAAATCACGAGGTTTAAAGACAAGTCACTTCAATGGAATATATGTAGAGCGCGGGCAAAAAGAAAGAAAGAGAGATCGCGTAGATCGCGGGCGGCTGATTGATCGGCGATTACGTCCGTGGAGCCGTTCCGTCGCCCCGCAATGGGCTCGCGGCTCACGAAGTCGAGAGAGCAAACTTTTTTCAAAGAGTCTTGTTAGGCGCGGATCATAGCCCCAGGAAATTTGATTTGCACGCCTAATTCGAGATAAGATTCGGCGTTTGAAATGTTTCACTCAGTTAATTCATGGGATGGTTTCGGTGGGAGAAGAGCGATCACCGGTGGGCCAGTTGAATCGCGATTGCGATGTGGATTCAGGTGAACCGTAAATAAAGTGATTTAAGCGCCGAACGTGATCGAGTACATCCATAGGAACTGGAGTACGAGCGAGCGCCAAAGACTCCGTATATACAGGTTCCCAAAGAGTAGTCCCAAATGGTAAATTAGAAATGACGGCTGCGGAATAGTAATTCGTCAGGAGCCGCCGTACAAGTCGCTTCAAAAGCAAATTCTACGGAGGCTAGTTAGACTTGACGTGCAATCGGTGCAACGAACTCTGCGGGAAATCGGTATCGCTTTCGGAAATCGCGTCATACTTGTGGGCTCATACGAGGTTGAAAATGCGCGCGTTTATACCTTCTTTCGTCCAGGACTGGGCTGGCTCTGCTGGTACTTGTCAGCTATTCCCAGCAGACAGTCGTCGCAGCGGCAGTACCGATTGCTCCCGCTCCCAGAGTCGTTGGACAGCAAGGAACTGAAGGTGCTGGCGCTGGTCTGACTGTCCATCGAGTCGGTCCTCAGCAGCGAACCTTTGGGCCTAGCGCGTCGCGAATCCCCGTCGGCCAGGAGAGCGTGAGGGTGATGCTGCTGCTCCTCGTTGACGCTGTGCTTCTCCATCTTGGCCAGGAGCAGCTGCTCCATGAGGTTCAACGTCGGCGAGATGGGCGACGAGGTCGTCGGCGAGGCGCTCGATTTCGCGCAGCGCGAATTCGCGCACTTGCTTTCGCCGTCCATGATGTTGCCCCTTCTTTTTTCCCCGCTCAAAGTTTATATATATATATAATATATATATATATATATATATATATCTACATACACGCCGATCGTTTTGATTCGCTCGTACGGATCTTCTGCGTTGCGAGAACGAACAGTGGGAGTGTAGCGCTGCCTCTCATCGAACGCAAAAGAAGATTGCTTCCGCGAACGCGCGCGCGCGCGCACATCCGACGAGCTGCGCCGTTTCCTCGATCGTAAATATTTATCGAGCGCGCAGATAAGTCAGCGGAGAATAATTTTACCGGCATTGTCGGCGGAGAAAAGCGCGCGTGAAATCACAAGGAAAACGCTTCCTATGTAGATTAAAATCAGCGCTGACCTTTTCGGAGTTTAGCACATCAACGACGAATCCGGAGCACTGTATACTATACGCGCACGTCCGGTCGCGCGGCTCCAAGTTTTTCTCTTTCTTTAAACTTCATTCATAGACCTCAAGGCCACTGCGCGGCGTGTTGTTAAAAATTATTATTTCACTCCGAGCAGCAATGACCCACTTAGAGAGAGAAGAATTTTGATTACATCCTCTTAATTCGCTTTAATCGCGTACACGCACGCACGTTTCGAGTGCATTATTTCGCGCGTGTGTATAACGTACAGTGATTCGAGCGTCGACGCTTCCGTTGACGAAAGCATCGTTAAAAGAGCCGAGTGAGGAGAGACGTGGCGCGGGTGGGGAGTGTATATGGCGGCAGAAATAAATCGTCGCTCGGCGCGATCTGGAAAAATTTCGGCGTCGACTCGGGCAGCTTGTTTTTCTTTTTTGTTTTTTTGGGTTATCGTTTCCTTCTGCCGTGGAAGCATAGCGAACGCAACAGTTCGTTAAATCACTATTCCGGAATAATGTTACAATCGCGCCGTGCCTCTGGCAGGGCTCCAAATTGCCTAGCCATAGATCAAACTGTAAGGTACGAAAACAACGTTCCCCTTCGACAAAAATCTTACGCGTTCGGGTATTTCGCGCCGTATGCTTACAATCAACGAAAGTCGCTATCTTGTTTGTTTAAAATTCCTACCTAGCTGTTTTATCGTGCTCGGATCTCCCGGTACTGTAATTCGTAATCTGAAATATCTCGGTTGCACGTGATAAATATTTTCGACACATTCCACTTTCCGAAGATTAAAAACGGGCGATCGATTTTTTAAATAACATATATAAACCGAGTGGTAAAGCTGCGAAATCGCTACACCCCGGGTTCGAATAACAAAGAGAAGAGCGTATCTCCACACAAGCGAATCAAAAAGCCCTCGATCCTTACCTCCGTCTCACAAGTACCTGATTTCGTACAGTCTCACAAAACTTATCGGAATTCACTGAAGCACCACAACAACGTCCGATTCATAGGCGAGTAACTCGAGGAAAAATCGCGAGCAACGACGTCGTCTCCGTCTCATGCCCCCGTATATAGGTACACGCGAGCTCGACACGCCGCGGCGAACTGAGCCCGACTCGGCTCTTGGCGCTCGCGCGAGGGATCGGGATTGTTGAGGCGAGCGCGGAGCGCGCCGCTAAAAAAACCACCGACGACTCCGTTTTCTTTTTTCGTATGGGAGACTTTCTGGAGCTCGGCGTTCGCCTATCGCAACCGGGCTTGGCCAAGAGGTTTATCTCGCGTGTCAGCTGTTCAGTGTGCCAATAACCGAGCGTGTTGACGGAAGAGATTTCGATGCTTTCTTGAGAAATGCTATACTTGAGGATCGCTCTCGTCGGAGATTATAAGCTATTATATAAAGCTCTATAAAATTGAGATTTTCATTCGAAATTCAGCGTGATGTTTTTCTGTTTGAAAACAGGATGCTACGAAGAAACTGCTAAAAATAAACGCTATTGATTTCTCGCTAGTTTTTTTCTTGCATAATATATTATTACCGAAGGCGTCTAGCTATAGCTCGCGGTCTAGTAGCGTGTTTTAGAGAAAAAATTAGGTTTTTTGTTTACCGTTTCGTCTGGGATCGGCAACTTTTGTTTGACTCGAAAGTAGTTAAAACTTACAACAAATGAACACGTAACGAAGGTATAGGTACAACAGGAGAGAAAGTTCGCCCAGAAGAAATTCGAGGCGCTCCTGATCGCAGGCCGATGCTTTTTATCGTACGTCTGCTATGTATGCACAAAATTTTTTTCCTGAAAGGAAAAGGTGATTTCGCGAAGATCATGAATGCAGTAAATTTTATTCAACTCGCCGGTCGACACCAGAAAATTGTGACGCCGAAACCCGGTTTAAAGTTTAATAAGGGTCATTTGCATTCGCCCGAAAGATAATAGCATACTGCACGAAAAAGATACCCGAACGAGCTCGTGTACGCTGAAAAAAACGCGCTGCGATAGCGCGAAATTGACAGGACGAATAAAACATCCTATGCCCAATCGGCGTACCATATTCTCTGTATTATACTATTCGTTTGTTTTGCTCTCCATTCAAACTATCTATATATACAATTGTTACGCATTGCCGCGAAACGCATAATCGGGAATGTGGCCTGCAAATGAACGCCGACAAAGTCGATGGATTCGAACCGAGACATTGATACAACCCTGAAATTCACGGCGAATTACTGCAGTATCGTATATAGATGAAAATATAAACATCATTTTTCTTCATGAACCGCGACTGCGTTTATTCTTGCACATGCGACAGTACAGGACTGATATTATTAAAAAATCATAATAGCTGCTGGTACAATCGAAAAAATGTGTTTTTCAAAAGTTTAGATACGTAACCGACTGACACATAGATTCGACATGACAGAAGCCAAGAGCGGAGTAATGAAAATCCGTGTATCCTCAATCCTTGCGAATAACTGACTATATAAAGCGCTATCAAATTGGAATTTAACCGTTTGCCCATATATAATGGAGAACTCGCAGGTAACGCGTGAAGCCAGGCAGTTAGGCGAAACAATCGCTGCAATTCCCGGGCATTTATCAAAAGTGAGCATCGCTATATCCGCATCCTTTGCGTCACGAGCGTCCTAACCATACGGCAATTTTGCTCAGTTCCATTCCATCAAGGCCTAGACACACACACACATACACACACGCACACACATACTCGCAGCGCGTCTCCACGTATCCACACTAGCATCTTGTTTTTTTCCTTCTCTCGTTACCGGTTGTAATGTTATTCTCCCGCCGTGTGCGCACACATACGCGTGCTCGCGCTTTTCTTTCACATTTTAATATACGATTGCGCCATTGTCGGGATCCTCGCGCGTCGGCTCGGTTTACTCGCTTTATTTTGCGTTCCGCAAGTGGAAAACGCGCTTTGAGAATCGCGCATAACTCCACGTCGCGTCGCCTCGACATGCCGACAAGTGTTTTCTGGGATGTTTGTTTTTTATTTTTCAGGAACGCGCGCATGCGGGTATTTGTTTTATTCTTTGCAGGCGGGCAAGGACCTTTCTTTCGACTTTTTAGAAAGTTATGTCTTTTTATAGTAGTATGTGGCATGATTCCACATATGAACGAAACTTTGCCATACAGTTGTTTCTTTATATCAAAGATACACTTTTTAGTCTCTATGCGGATCTTTAGTTCATAATATGGTTACAACTTTAGCTATTTGTATCGAAAACAAATGGAAATGCAATCAGGTATTCGAAGTGTTACGCAAGCCTTTGTAACGGACGGAGTCGGAAAGCGAAAAAGAGTAGACGCGGGCTTGAACCGCGGACCCCGAGATTAACAAGCGGGAGCTCTAACCACTGAGCTAACGTCTACGATGCAAGCGCATGCTATGCATCGTAGTACAGCTCTGCGGACTCTTATCGCTGACTCGTCTTCGCTGCTAGCGTTGCAGACGTGTGCGTCTGTGACACCTTATACGCTCCACGTTAAATGATACTTATTTTAGTTCTCATACCCTGGTAGAAACGTAAAGAACTGATTCGCTATCGGTTGGCCAAATCCGAACGACTTGGCCAACGATTTAACCAACAGTTACCCTTAAATACTGCTTATTTCGTCACATTACAAGCGGTTCGGTTGGTAAACAGATGGTTAAATTTGAAATACTCGATTGAGGTTAGATTCGATTTAGGAACCTACGTAGCGCGCTCCGTGACTTTCGATGTGTAGATGTAAGTTCTTCTTGAAGATGACGAACACGTAACCCGGGACTCTCGCTGACGATGTCCAGATGTCCAGCGGGGAAAAAATGATATCTATTTGGCGCGCTCCATGGCTTTCGATATGCAAATGCAAGTTCTGTTTGAAGATGATGAGCACGTCACTCGGGTCTCTCGTAGACGATGTCTAGGTCTTCGACCAAAGGAAAATAATATAAAATATAGGTTGCGCGCTCTGTGGAAATAATTACAAGACTTCAAAAAATGTTTGAATATATTGGAAAATTTTGAAAAATTTTTGAAAAATTTCGGAAAATTTTGAAAATGTTTATTTCACTAATAAACTGCGATTTGTTCTCAGAAGTAGACTGAGTATAGGAATCATTACTAGCCGCTGAAATTCTTAGAGACCTGGACATCATCTACGAGACTCGTGGATAACGTATCCATCATCTTCGAGCGGAACTTACACCTACACACCGCAAACCACGAAGCGCATTACTAAACCTAACATTTTTTCCCATAATAAACACCTGGACAACATTTTTGAGAGTTCCAGGTGACCTGAACAACACTCACGGTGAACATTCACGTAGACATCAAGAGCTTAGTATATTCTATATATTTATTATAGGTATATCACAAACCGAAATTATAAATCACTGTAATAGTATTAAAATTTCATAACCTTAAATGACTACATTTTTAATTTTCCCGAACCGTTGGTTAAATGTTGGCTAATATTCATGATAAGCGTTGGCCAAAATTTTTAGCCAATTCTTAATTCACAGGCCATTTTGGTTGGTTTATTTTCTACCAGGGTACTGACCACCCCATTTAATTTTACACGTATTCTGTAGCGCCACTCATCGCGTAACATCTCAAATAGAAGGGTTTTTGTTTGTTTTATACTATTTGAATGGAGATTAAAAACGCGATTCTTTTAGACAGATTAAAGTAACGTACATTTATGCATGAGTTCAATTTTACGAATATAAAATAAATAGCTCTAATGCTTGATTATATTGCAAGAAACATTTCATATTCTAAAGAACCGATGTGTAACTCAGAGATTTTCAGAGATTCCTATCGATACAAGCCACATTTTATACGCATTGAGAATCATTATGATAACTTGGCACTGTTTTTATTATAATATGTGATATACTCTTTTAATTTTGATTCTACATTAAATCGGGTATACTAATAAACGTTTAAAAATTATGGCATCTTTGGTGTACAAAAAAACTTCATAATAAAATGCAGATACAATTCTTTTAGAAAGCAAAAAAAATCAACACATATAACTTATAATATATTCAAAAAGCTTAAAATTAATTTAGCTATCTGCGCGTCTCCTCTTGTTAGTATAATATCTTTATTATTTTATTATCAATTTCGATACACCCAAAAAATGTCCTCTTGGATCAAGAGGAAATAATCTTAATTTAGGACCCAAAATTAAAATCATTTTGAAGTAAAGGGATTCCGTTTGATTCAAATGGATTCTTTTTGATTCAATAGGAATCCTTTTGCCTCAAAATTTTTTTGAAGACATTTCATTGCATTATCTATTATTTTGCTACACTACTTCGTGTACAAGCAATCTTATATTACAGCGGGACATCGAGTCCTCGGCTGCGACCTTATAGGTCAAACTTCAAAATTCGCAATACACGTTATTTTTCAGAGGAAATAATCCACGGCGTCTAATTTTAGTTATTTGTAGAATACATCTAGTTATCTTAGCCTAGGTATATAGTCGTTTTGTAATTGATATAAATCTTAATGCATAATTGAAATATGCAGCTTTTGTCTCGACGAATTGGAGAGAGAGAGAGAGAGAGAGAGAGAGAGAGAGAGAGAGAGAGAGGGAGAGAGAGAAAGTCTGTGACCACGAAATCACATTTTGTATGTGCTCAGGATCCTGTAGCTGAACATAGATCATGCAAGGTAGACTAACTCGGCACATTATAATATAGCTATAACAATTTTTGTTGAGTGGTTGTATTTAATTTTTTAAGCGTGATTCTGGCTGTTACAATGCCGCTACCCTAAGCGGGTCTTGGGCGTTGTCGTCCAGATCGGACGGGTGGGTCCCTATCACCACTACACAGCGCGTCCTTAGGTTGCGGATAGAGGAACAGCCCTTGAGAAAGAGGTTAGCTGCGAATAAATTGAATAAGCAGCCGCGGACAGCCGATAGGAACAGGCGTGGGTGTGATGAGCCCACACTGTCGAACGCATTCATCTAGAAACACTACGCAAGCACCACAACAAAAAAACACTTTACATTATCTCTTATCTCTCAATCTATCTCTTTCATCACACATTACAAAAATGGGCAAAAATCCTGCTGCCGAGGAGGATGCGGGAGCGATGACAACTGCCCCGAAAGGGGATGTGTAGAATGATTCGTCACCTGGTCTTACGCGGTAACGATGCCAGCGAAGGCGCGCTGCCTTGCAGGGGGGCGTTAGGATGCGAGAATGAAACCGTAGTGTGTTTGACGACGATGACACTGTCCTCGTCAAAGTCGGAAAGCTCTTATACTTAGTTCTAGAGAGGTATGGGGGTTATCACCTCTAGAACGGTGGACTCACCTGCGATCGGAACAGGATCCGAAGCGCGCGGGTTTAACATACTATCATGGCTCAAAAAGATCAAATCCGAACCAAAAGGGACTTAAGGATCGGAACTTGGAATGTTCGCAGTCTATACAGAGCAGGCACGTTTAAAGAACTCGTAAAGGAAGCTGATAGGTACAATCTAGATTTGGTAGCAATACAGGAATCGCGGTGGCCAGATGGCGGAGTACTAGCATCGGGTAACTTCACGTACCTGTATGGGGCCGGGAGTGGGGTATCTCTAGGCACCGGATTTCTCGTAAGCAAAAGCATCTTACATTCGGTTAAATGTTTTAAATCCGTCAATGAGAGGCTCTCGTACATCATTATCGAAGGTGAATGGTATAGATATGTATTTATTAATGTGCACTGTCCTACGGAGGAGAAAGAAGAAGAAGCCAAGGATCTCTATTACGAAACTTTAGAGCAGGTAATCGACCAGTTCGCGTCTTACGACACAAGAATAGTATTAGGCGATTTCAATGCTAAAGGCGATTCAAGTGCGAACTCTGGTTTGAAAGGCGCAAAAAGGCTAAATTAGATAGCTTACAAAATAGAAGCGATAGGACCGTAGAAGAGTATTCTAACGTAAGGAAACAGACGAGCGCGATCTACAGAAATAAGAAGCGGGAGTATCAAAAGAATCTTATTAGGAGAATAGAAACGAATAGTAAGGAAAATAACCCACCCGAAATATACAGAGGGATTAACGCCATCAGAAAGGGTTTTAGGAGTAGAGCGCAATTGATGAAGGACGAAAACGGGGACCTTGTAACAAATGACAATGAATTACTGTCGCTGTGGAAAAATTATTTCGATAAATTATTCGTCATGTTAAGTCACAGCGCCCCCTCAGTAAGCAATAGCGGACACCCCATAAGAAGCTTCCATGATCCCCCGGGACAAGGGGGATCATAGAAGCTTCTGGCTTTATCCGCTATTGGTTTCTGAGGGGGCGCTCGAGTCACTTAACATGCCGAATTAAACGTGCACGAAAATAGCGAAGAATTAGGGGACGAAATTCACACTGCTGAACTCCATGTGGAGGAACCAAGCTACTAAGAAGTAGAGGCCGCGATTAAAAAACTAAAAAACAACAAAGCCGCGGGAAATGACTCTATACCAGCTGAGTTACTCAAATATGGGGGCGTCGAGCTCACTTTCAAAATCTATAAACTAGTATGTGCCATCTGGAAAAATGAAACAATGCCCGAAAATTGGAAGGAATCTATCATTATACCGATTTTTAAAAAGGGGGATAAGACAGACTGCAATAACTATAGGGGTATCTCACTTTTAGCAACGTGCTACAAAGTTCTGTCAAACGTAATACAAGCTAGACTCACTCCATTCGCGGAAGATATAGTAGGAGATTATCAGTGCGGATTTCGGCGCAACAGATCGACGAGCGATCAAATGTTTGCCATAAGACAGTTGTTAGAGAAAAAGTGAGAATTTTGCGAAACCATACACCAACTATTTATAGATTTTAAAATGCGTACGACTCTATTAAGCGAAGCAAAATTTATCAAATTCTAGTACTTTTCGGTGTACCGAAAAAACTCGTGAGATTGATTCAAATATATCTGAACGGAAGCACGGGAAAGGTCCGAGTAGGCGGTAATATATCAGAACCCTTCACGATACGCGATGGTTTAAAACAAGGGGATGGGCTCTCTACGGTGCTGTTCAACTTAACGTTAGAGTATGTCGTTAGAAAAATGCAGGTTAGCCAGCTGGGCGCAACACTTAATGGAACAACGCAGATACTAGGCTACGCAGATGACTTGGATATACTGGGGGATTGTAGGGAAACGGTAGCAAGAAATGCGGAAATCCTCATAAAAGCGGCAGAGTATACAGGGTTAGAAGTGAGTGAATCAAAAACAAAGTACATGATTGTGGATAAACTAGGCATCTGCAGAGGGGAGGGAGATCTCAGAGTTGGGGATTTTACTTTTGAAAAGGTTAGCGAATTCAGGTATCTGGGTACGACCATAAATGATAGAAACGAGATTAATGTCGAAATAAACAAGAGACTCCATTCGGGTAATGCTTGCTTCTACGCCGTGAGTAATTTACTTAAGTCGAGGCTGTTGTCTAAAAACGTTAAAATAAGAATATACAGGACAATAATACTGCCGGTGGTTCTGTACGGGTGCGAAACGTGGGCTCTCACTAAGCAGGCGTACTACCGTTTTAGGGTATTTGAAAATAAAGTCTTGCGAAAAATATACGGGCCGAAGAAAGATGAGGAAACCGGGAAATGGAGGAGACTACACAATGATGAGTTACACAATCTGTATGCGTCACCAAATATTAACAGAATAATAAAATCGCGCAGATTGGGATGGGCAGGGCACGTAGCGAGAATGCGAGACGACCGTACGGCAGCGCGTGTCATGAAGGGCAGGCCGATGGTAACGCGACCTCTAGGTAGACCTAGACGTAGATGGGAGGACAACGTAAAAGCGGATCTAGTAAAAATAGGACGGGTGGGTGTCTATCGGAGAGGTGCATCTTGGGTGGAGTTGACACAAGATAGGGCAGCGTGGAAGGCTTGCGTGGATGAGGCGATGAACTTTCGAGTTCCAAATGCCACGTAAAAAAAAAGCGTGATTCTGGTGGTCTTCTGACAGTTAATGGTGTTTTGGTTGGACGTGTCTCGTGGACTAATGGTTGTGCTCAAGTTAAGTACCCTACGATTTTCACAAGAGTTTCTTCATATCTTGATTGGATTAATAGTATCCCAAAAAGTAATTTTGACCTAACAATGAATAGATGAATATGTAAATGTTTGTATTATTATTTATTTATAGTTTATTTTCCATATACAGATTTCTCTTTTTACATTTACACCCTTGTCTCTTTCTCTTACATTTTCACTTATAACTACTTATCTCAACCCCTTTCTTAGCTGCTCCTTTTTACTTTCTCCGTATTTACATTTTTTACATTTTCCAACGCTATTTACAATATCTACAATGTCGCTCGCTTTTTCGCTTCTTATCTACCCCGTCCCTTTTTCTTTCTCTCTATCTTTCCATTCCTCCCTCTCAGTGCTTGCCCTGGCTTCTTCCTCAAATCTCCTGCTATATCTACACATTCCTTCTTTTAATTCTCCTTTCAGTGTCCTGCTCAGACTCCTCCTGATTTCTTCCTCCTCCCCAGTTAACCCTAATTCCTCAATTTCTTTTATCCATTCTTCTTCCACTTTCTCTCTTGCTTTTCCGCATACCCATATATGTTCTACGCTTTCCTCTTTTTCCTTGCAGACCCTACATTTACTATCCTTAAATCCCTTTTCTTTTCCCCTCCCCACACTCCCACATCTTAATCTTGCCCATTGTTCCTTTGTGTCCCCGTTCCATTTTTTAACTCCCCAATATTCCTCCTCTCCTAGCTTTTCCTTACATTCCTTGTAATTCCTACAGAAATTTGACTTTTCTATTTTACTCCAGTTCCTCTGTATTTCCTTTTCTACCTTGACTTTTCTCCCTACTTCTAATTTACTTCTTATATCTTCAATTTCCCTCCCTTCTCGTAACCAGTCTAAGTTCTCTCCATCTCCCACCTCTTTAAATGCCTTTTCCAATTTCTTTCCCCATTCCGACGGATAGCCATTTTTCAAATTCCTTAATTCCTCTAACAAGCATATTTTTGGCCACCTTCCCTCTTCCATTTTTATTATTTCTATCAAATAATTCCCTGCTCTTTTTCTCGATTCTATTTCTAAGCTAGTTCTACCTGCCTCCATTTTCCAGATATAGTCTGGTGTGTTTCCATTTACTCCTAGAGCCATTTTCACGTACCTTCCTTGTACCCTCTCTACCTCTTCCCACCTTTCCCATTCCCATAATTCTGCTCCATATAAACATCCTGATTTCACTATTGCGTCCATCAAATACAATCTCCCCTTTAAATTATCTAACTTCGCCCTTTTCCAAATTCCCCACACCGTATTCATTGCTTTCCTAACTTTCACCGTCATTTTTCTTACCTGTGTCCCCACTGTCCCTCTCGAGTTGAACCAGAAACCTAAATATTTATATTCCTTAACAATTTCCAGTTCCTCTTCTTTATATTTCCATTTTTCAGCCTTTTTCCTTCTCCCCCCTTTTTGAATTACCATTATTTTCGTTTTTTGAGTATTTACCTCTAACCCATTGTTTGCACTATATTTCTCCAAACTATTAAGCATCTCTTGTAACCCTTCCCTCGAATCCGACACCATGGCTACATCGTCCGCGAATTTCAAACAGTAGATTTTCTCTTTCCCTATAACTGTTCCTCCCTCCTTCCTTTTAACCCACTGATCCTCCAAGTCTTCTATATATATATATATATTGAAAAGAGTTGGGCTCATCGGACACCCCTGCCTTACCCCCGTTAGTGTTCTAAATTTCTCCGAGATTCCCTCTTCCGTTATCACTTCGTTTTCCGTATTTCGGTATATACCTCTTATCACTCTTAGAAACTTTGCCTTTATCCCCCTTTTTTCTAATTTTTCCATCATTTTTTCCCTGTTTACCGTATCAAATACTGTTCTAAAATCAACGAAGCCCACATATAATTTCTTTCCCTTTTCTTTTATCCTATTATTAATTAAACTATTTAGCACGAAAATGTGATCTCTAGTTCCTCTTTTCTTCCTAAAACCTGCCTGGCTCTCCTTTAACCCCTCGATCTTTTCCAACCATCCCCTCAATCTCCTTGCCAAAATATTCGTTATAATCTTGTATCCTACATCTAAAAGTGAGACTCCCCTATAAATTTTAACAACCTCTTCATCTCCCCCCTTGTGTATTGGAAAAATCCTAGCTTTCTGCCATCCCTCTACCATTTTTCCTTCGTTGAATATTCCATTTAGAATTTCTGTTAACTCCTCCATCCAGCTTGGCGGTAACCCTTTTACGAACTCTATTATCTTATCGTCACAATATTATATAAACTTTTAATAAGCCTGTCTAAATAATAAACAGAACTTTAATATGCATAATATAACGCTAAAAAGTAATGTATAAAATATCATTATTTGTAGGAAAACGCTCGAGTAAACTTGTTTTATTGACTTGTGTACGTAAGCAGGATACTCTCGTAAATTGCATATCACTTCTCCATTCTCATTTTTTTTTTTTATTTAATGCCGCCCTGTGACAACCGATCATTTTTGTCCCCCATCCATTCGATGACGCAAAACTGAAAATTGCAGTTGTTGAACAGATTTCCCTCGAGACTCAGAATTATCAAAGCTCAATACCTTGCCAAAAGATTAGCGTATGAATGCGTGACTAAAAAAGGTGAAAATATTGAAATATACATTGATACGTTTTAAATTAATAGTTTGATGCAAATTATCAAACCCGTATAAAAGTTTTTAAATTTTCACATTTAGTTTTTTGTGAACGAAATAAAAAAAACAAAGCAGCAACTCAATCAAAAAACTATACAAGACGAAAAGCAGTCATTATGGAAACGACAACTGCGCCAATAGCCATAAAAGTTTCATGTCGGACTAGCGCCACGATACAGTGCGGTTACTTAAGACTTACCTAACTTGTTAACTGACCAAGCTCGACTCAAGAGATCAAATGCTACTGGCAATATAGACTTAGGAAGTATTCCAAATGCTGCGCAGATTAAAATTCTCTGGGTAAGTGTTCAGACGCAAGTGAGGTTTAAAGATTTATGCAGCAATTAAATGTGGAATATTCCTTGAAAATGTGACTTATTTTTTCTTGTTTTGAAATACCCCCATCAGTAATTTAGGAATTCCATGGAATCATCAGGTATTTCCTTATAACATGAAAAAGATATATACGTTTTGAAGCTTTTTTCGCTGGCTTCTCCCTGAATTTACAAAATTGATACGTTGTTAGGAATTCTATAGCCTTTCGTGCATGTTTTTCACTGACATAATTCCCAATAATTCATTTATGAATCATAACTGGTGAAATATGTTTGCATTGAAGATCAGTCAATGTTTTTCTCATCGAAGGACGAAGATTAGTTCCTCTGAACGAATAAGTTGTAATATTTCTTCAAGCAATTGGGTATATCCACCAAAAACTTGACCTTCGATTCGATTGTTTTGATCCTCGAAAGTATCTCTACTTAACAGTACGTTAAAACCCGCGTGTTTCCTTGCGTTAAAAAAGCCATTATACCGAATCTCCTCACTCGTCAACTTTCCTCACATATATACTTATTTATTATGAAATTTACGCGTTATTACGAACGCATTTCAACTCACGAATATGAGAAGCACCGAGGTCAACGACTATGCTATGATCTCGTCCGAAAAGGAAGTCGTCCCAGACTATCCTCGCTTGTTTCCCTACTGGGTCAAGGTCCTTATCGCAGGGAATTATGGTTTTTTCCCTGAGTCTTTTGCCAAAAATGTTAAGCACGAGCCGATGCTCAGCTGCTGAACTCGTGGTTCATGCGCCAGTGCGAAAGCACTCGTTTGACATTGCTATGATTCGTTATTATGAATGAGAGTGTAAGATTTTAACACAATTATTAAAGTTTATCAGCGTATTTGTAACGGAAAGATGTTAATAATTTTTTGTTAATGCTCCACCAATAAGTTGCAAATGTGACGTTTCTTGAATAAAGAGGAGACAGCATCGAGAAAGTTTTGCCCGCACGAAGGACGCAAAAGTATATAATATAGCCTTCTGGGCTTTGGTAGCATATAGAGCACACGTGCGAATTTTCCATTGGATTCTACTTTTGCTTTGTATTTTTTTCTCTTACATGTCCATATCAACGGTGCGCTCGCTCTCACGATAAAAAAGACTTCATCATTCTGCGTCCTTTTTTTTTTGTTCGACTTTGAGAGTCAGTGATCTGCATATGGACTACAAATCCGTGTACCGATAAGCATGTGGGACTCGCACGTGCGGATGAGGCGTGCTACTGTCTCTTTTTTCTTGCTCAATTGAGTTTGGAGTACGACGATGACTTATGAACAAAACTTTATATTGTTTTCGTATTCGCGCTAATGACTAATAATATAGGTAATGATTAGAAATATGATTCAATGTATTTGATGATATTATTATTATGAGAAACGTGTATATTCGCCGTTCTTTTATCCAGGTCTATGTTTAACTTACACGCCATTTATGAATGAAAAAAAATAAGGCTCGCATTAATCGAGTAATAAACCCAACAAAAGCTAGATCCCAGTAAAACGGACAAAATAAATACAAAGCAACAGACAAGAACAGCAGTAGCAGCGACAGTTGTTCGTGATCGGAATGCTAATAAGCCATTCGTTCATTAAGTCGAAAAGAGCGGTTCTCTACAGCGTGATGTTAGACGCGTATAAACGCTCCTCTCTGACGCGCAATATGTATACCAACTCGCCGCGTGTATAGTGTAAAGTATAGATAGATGAGCAGAGAAGAGAAAAAAGGGAAGGCAGAGCACGACTATGACGCAGGATACGAGCCGACTGGTGTGATGGCATTGAACCGCTGGAGTTTTGGTCCGTCTCTTTTGCTTTTTTGGAGCGCTTGAATGTGTTGCGCGATTTTCAATTATTTTATAGCGATGTTTCGACTCTCGATGAAATTGTCAGGAAACCAAGTGGAGATTTTAAAAACTAATCATGCATTTTGTTGTAGTTCAATTTGCGTTGATCTCACAGAAAATTCTGAGACACAAACAATAACTAAAAATACAGTTAGTTGTCGGACTAGAATAGAAGCGTGCAGAGGTACGATACTATTAATCAATTAAATGCCTTATTATATGCCACCCAACTCGAGCAAAAGTTGTTATGATTTCTTTGCAACGGCCCTGGTAGAAATGAGTCTAAGAACAGGCTAGTAACTGGCTAGTTCTTAGGATTTAACCTAGTTACTACCTAATAAATGGCCAGTTCTTAGGGTCATTTCGACCAGGGGGACGAACGATTAAATTGGCCTATTTGTATGATCAGCACTAGGAGGACTTTCGTGGAGATGTTACGATCATTGTACTTTCGTTCGGTAGAATACTTAATAATTTTTAGAATAAATTATCAAAATAGCATCACCTCGTTATTATTTTAACTTTAATCCTAATTTTTCTTTTTTAGTGTAGGAAAATGTCTTTATAAAATAAACAAAAATCTATTTCCGATTTCGCCGATGTGGGTTAAATTAACAATAAAACTTGACAGTTCTATAATCTTTGTGAGTCAATAGACAAAGAGCATTGAATTTCTCATTAAAGCAATACCCACGAACCTTCTCCACGCCACTTATCACGATGAGTAATAGAACCAATACGATCAAATAAATATAGCTGCATATAAACCCTCTTCCCTTTTGGCACACATGTACTTATTAACATTCGGAGCTATAAATAGCGTAGAAAAATATCTCCCAGAAAAGTGCATCTTGGAATTACTAATAATCGAGTTCTAGTTATAAAGCTGGTGTATATCTTTGAAAAATAAATAAACAAACAAGAAGAGGCTTTTGCTCCTACGATAACACGCGACCATGTGCTCGCTCTTACGCACGCAAATAGCCGAGCTCTTGATGCGCGCATTAATTCAATCGACGCTTACGTTCATTCGCTGATTATTAACGGCGCCGGCTCTCGCCGATTTTTCCCGCCTATCTTCTTATTGCCGATTGGAACATTAGTCACCGATGCTACGCTGAAAAGCTTGTTTCTTGATGTTCTTCGGTTTGATTTTCCTTTAGAGTTCCGAAGCGGTATTTTAATTTAAGGTTCTGTATATGCATGGATGATTTGCTTTTAAGAGAATATACATAAATCACATTTCTGCGATCATGTATCAAAGTAACTCTTATTTGCAAGGTTTGGCTAGGTAAAGCAGCGTTTTAAATGTTGTGACAGCTATATAAAATAGTGGTATTTTAAATATTTGTATTTGTATCCAGTGTTCGACTATTCGAAATTGTAGATACATGCTAGGCGTCAATTCACAATTTAACTTGTAAAGAAACGAGATGAAAATTCAGCGCTTTTAGATATTTAAAAGATATTACAATATATATAGTTGTTATAGCAAAATTCGGAGTCGACTTAACCAGCAGGAATATCTTCCGAATCAGCTGTCGTAAAAAGCAGCCTATTGTACCGACGACAGTCACACCAAGTAATTTCTATTCTCTCCACCAGATGGCAAAATGATCTGCTTTATAGCCGCAATTTCAAATGCACAGTAGGCGTATTTATCTATATGTATACATAAAAGGTCGTATACGACCATATTATAGTCACTTTTTAAAGTAAAAAACTCACCTGAATGCGTCTAACTGGCTGTAGTTCGGTGACCTCGAATTCGTCACCGCTTAGGCTTGAGATCGTCGAACAGTCTGAGATCTTGCGTGTCGGAGGAATGTCAAGGAGCTCGCATATCGTCGTCTTCTCTTTCTCCTCTGACGTAGCAGTCGTAGTAGTTGTCGTTGGCTCCTCACAGCCGGCTGCCGCTGATAGCTTCGTGTAATATGGGTTAGGGGAGGCCAGGCACGAGTTTCTCCTGTTGCCGCCGTCGTTTATGTTCTTGCTGTAGAAATTTTGGAGACTTTAGTTTAGCTACTCTTTTATGGAAATCTTGGCTTGTTTATTCAAAATACAGATAATTATAAAAACAGTTCCACTTTATTTTACTATGCATTGGAAACTTAACGCGGAAGTCTTAGTTTATATTTCAACTTGTCTCATGTTAGGGATTGCCGATACTAAATGTTTAAAAACAACTTGTTCAAATGTAATACAACTTTTTCGATAAAGAAAGGCATTTTTCATAATGTTACCTACCTCGATAAGTTTAATTTGTTTGGCGCAAGGCAGAGACAGCAAGAGTCGGAATGTCTGCGATGTCGGCAGACCTGCATTAATTCATGTTGATGATCAGAAGAAATGTCGCGGAACTCCCGGATCTCATCGCAGTCTAGACAAGAGCAACTGCTTGCCTGGCTGGCGCTGTTGCCTTCGAGTTTCTCGAGCTCAGAGTCGCTACGCTCAAAACGTTCGTCGAAATACGAATAGTCGGAGTAGTCGCTCACCACGACGCTGGGGGTTCGCCAGTAGCGGGGTCGACCGCCCTCGTTCGGATCGCTTTCTACACTGTCACCTGTAAAAAAAAACATGATTAGTCTCAACATTTTTTTTCATAACCGTATACGGAATAAAGCCGATTAATAGACAAAAATTATATTATATCACGCGTAGGAAACATGTATTTCAAGCAAATGTTCGAAATATTTAAACAAGGAAATGTAAATGGAACTGACAAGAGTGTAAGTTTTAATTTTCGCAATTTCCCGTATTTTTAATACGTTCTATCTAAATTATACTTAAAAATAAGTTCTAGCTAAAAACGTTTGCGAAATAAACTTTCAAAACTAGTTTTAAATGGATTGGTCTACTATTTTGAACAGATAAGATATACATCGTTATGAGATTATACCGAAAATTAACGTTTCAACGGATTACCTCATTGAGTAATATACTGTATTGACATGCCCGAGTGGGCTTTAATATATAACTCGTATCGCCGATTGTACATTACAGCTTGCAACATCCATCTCGTAGTTTTCAGTCTCTGTGAGTTGTTTCTCTTTGATAAATTCGAAATTTGTTCTCTCGAAACTCGTCCATAGAGAATCGCAGAAGGCGGAAAAGTTTTATCACGATGAGAGCGAATGGTAAAATCTTTCTTTGATGAATAATTTTATTGAGGCTAATACTACTAGAATTTATTTAGAATGCGACCTGCAAACTTAAATTTATCCACGTCGCGAGCTGAGACATTTCTCCTTTTTACGTTCTATTCGTGTTTGGAGTAAATTTCTTTTTAAAAAATATATCATTTTTGCTTTTAATTTAAAGGCAGTTTGTCTACATCTCAACGGACGCTTGAAAAAATATTCACTCACCCTTATTCTGATCATCGTCGCTTAGAACCGCGCTATCCGAACTGCAGCATCTGGTGACCCTGAGCTTCTGCCTCCTGATGCTCTGTCCGAAATCCTCCTCGCTGGTAACTGCAGAGTCGATGCTCCAGCACCTGGACACGGAACCTCTCTTCCTACCTTCGGCGTCGGGTTCGATGCCTTCGTCGCTCAGCGGGCTCTTGTTGCCAGTCGACCTAGCCACAACGCTCGGCATGATCAGTGTCGTGCTCGCAACGACTTTCGCGTTGAACTCGTCGTACTGTTCCTGAGCCTCAGCGCTCGGGTCGCTATCGTCGGTGTCGGTCGTTGCTGCCAGCATCCCCAGTTGATCGTTTTTCGACTTCATTATGAGTTTTGATTTTGAAGTGGCTGCGGTTTAATTGATGCTGAACGGGTGGAGAAGATTAAAAAACGAGATGACGAATTTGTCTAGATCGCACCGATGTTATGCCTTCGCGATGATGCTTACCCTCGCTGGAGCATAATCTGTAAATGAATAAGTGTACCTATGTATAAAATGTAACGAAATTTCAGCGCATTTTCATTGTAAGGATAATCGAATACGATTTTTTTGTTTTTGTAATTGTTGACGGAATCTGTTTTACCGATCGGTATAGATCGATAATCGATATGAAATGATGATTCTTTTGAATTTGACAGCAAAGTTGTTTCTCAATCAAAATTTTATATCATCGATGTTTTAAGGGCGCGACAATATCACGAAGCATTTCATAAATTTCTAAAGTTGCCTCAATCTGTTTTACCGATCGACGTAAATCATTAGGCCATCGATCATTTTATCGCTTTAAATAAGCGCAATTAAAGTACGCGTGCGCTTTATTTACAATTGGCACAAGCTGCTGCGCTCAAGTACGGGGAAAACAATTTAAGCAACGGGAAAAAAGTGCTCCTTTTTTTTGAGCAATTAATCTTTGTCGGTAAAGTGGCACATGCACGTGGACGTGACGTACGAAATCAGACGCCTGCACCTCACGTTTGATATTTCATTTCAGATCCGCTTTTCCAGCATATTTTACACGGTACACGGCGCGACATCGAGGACACGATAAGTCGAGCTAACGGAATGACTACACGTCGTATACTTTCTCGTGTTTATTGAATTTGTCAACGGCCGTGTAAATATTTACTGTTTAATTAAGCCGAATCGGTATTATTTCAGTTCCTCGCTATTGTCATCGGCACGCAAACAGCGGTCCCGAGAAATCGGAGCGAGAAAAGAAGCCCCAACAAAAGATTTTATTTCCGTCACGTAGGTATAAGTACTCACACAACGAATTTTCGAACCTCCCCCAGAGCGCGACGCAAAACGCAAACGCACATTCCTCTCTCTCCCCCTCCCGCTCTGACACAAAACGTGCGTCGCTGCAACCAACCGTGTTCTATAATTACACGTTTATCTCGCCCGACTTATTTGCCTTATGCAAAGTATGCGTGCATGCGTCCGTGTGCGCAAGTGTGTTAATTCCGACAAACAGCCAGACTGCAGCGTGTGTCTGTTGACGCGCGGGTTAGTAAGCAGCGTGGCGCACCAACGGGAATTTATCGCCGTCTATGTATCGTAAATTTGTTTACCTGAATATTATCGCGGGAAAACAGCAGTAGCAGCCCTTTCGCGGACGAAGCTTTTCCAGGAAGACTCGCGGCTAGAAGTAGCGTCTCGACAGAGCGCAGGCGGCAGGAAAAATCTAGAACGCCCTAATCTAACCTACAAAACTCGAGCCCTTCGTGCTCCGATCAGCATCAGCCTCTGCCGCGCGGATCACTTCACGATTCCTTGCACGCGTCGTCGCGCACTGACAACAAAAACGCACTGTAAACAAAGCACGCGCGCGTTCTTAACCTATATACCACTTCTCTCTTTGATCGTCGGGCCTCTGTACGGTGTGAACTGTATACCTGTATATACACGCGCACTGATCGAGAATGTATTATAAACACACACACACACACCCCCACACACATACACACACTGCACAGTGCACTGGGAGAGAGCTGCGAGCGATGCAGGCGCGCGCGCAGCTATAATCGAACTGTGCTACACATCCGCGTCGGAGAGTAGACTAGCCCCGAGTAGGATTAGGAGAGAAAACCTCGGCGGCGCTGCGGCCCTTCGTTTTCTCAGGAGCTGTATACAGTTGTAGTAGCGTAGCAGTGGCAGCGAAGCGGGCCACGGGGACATCGTCGTGCGTTATAAGTTGTGGCTCTCAGGCTCTGTAGTCTGTATTACTGCGGCACTGCGGCACTGCGGGTCGCGGGACTACCGACTAGCGCGGTCGCGTGCTGTAGGCTGCTGCTGCTGCTGCTTTTTCCCTCTCTCTTTCTCTTTCTCTCGCGCGGCGCCCGACCACTATATACCTATATATATATACACATGCTTACGGCGGAATCCGACAAAAGCCCAGACCGAACGACGGCCGTTATTATTGTTGTTATATCGCGTGCTGCATACGGTTGGATGTAGGCTCGACGATGTGCATCTCGAGGCTGCGCCGCGCGCGCTGGTGTATATAGATTTCGGGGAAAGAGTAAACACGGATCAGTGCCATGCGCTTTCTGGAATATACGTACGTGCATACTTATTTCAGCCGAATTTCATTCTTTCGCGAAGGGATTTGTTCTCTCCCGTTGTATTGTTTGGTTATTCGGAAGTGTTTGCAATTTTAAATTTCCCGCTACTTTTGTCGGGGCGGTCGTGTGGGATTCCCCGAGATTACTCGATCATCGTTTTTCTTCCGCTCGCGCGATCTTTTTCGTCACACCGCCGCAGGTGCGTTGCAACGTGAGCGCACTTGACATAGTTAAGGAATGCTCGCTATAAATTTTTTTTTGCGCGAGTTTTACCGTTTGCGTGGCAATTTATTATATTGTTTGCCACGCATATGAGTGATTCTATTTTTTATTATGCAACTAATCGGTCACAGCTAATTTCCTACGCTTTCCGCTTCTCTTACAAGGAAACAACACGGCCGAAGCTGAGGCACGCCAGCGAGAAATTTTCGTCGTATACACTATGTGGGAGAAATCGTGGACGGCCTTTCGAAATTACCGTTTTTCAGATACAACGATGACGCGTCGTGCCTTTATCTCAATAGGTCTCCCATCAGTTGGACGAAGTGCTTCCAGAAGTGAGTTTCCTTCGCCGCTGTTTTACTCTTTTACTCTTTCATTCCCCATCGTAAGATATAGGTATAATAGGTCACGTTTGTTCTTTAAAATGGAGGTATGAGCCTGAGCATGGAAAATTTCACTCGAAAACTATAAATAAATTTATCGCGTTTGGTGTATCGGTACCTATTTATTAAAAAATATTGTCATTATTGTGCACCTGCGCGACGAGGCATACACTACGCAAACATTAACTACGCAAAACGAAAATTAATATCTCATACACTTGAGAATTTTCGTAATGCACTGGTTTCCTTCATATTCGCTAATTTTAATTTGAATAATTAGTAGATTACAGAACCTCGCACGTGACGCGCTTCCCTGTGCCAGCTCGTTTAAAACTATCCAAAGGATAACCTTCGCGCAGCTAATATAAATCCACAACTCTCGTAAGAAAACTCTCCGCGAGGAGACGAAAAGAAACGAACGCCGAGAGCAACGAGCCGCGAAACTTTTATGCGGCATAAAAATATAAAATAATCCCGGCGCGTTTCGAAACGCGGTCGCGGCTGCTTTGCTGCTTTCCGCCTCGACCTAGAAGACTCGCGTCGTCGCGTCGCCGCGTCGCCGCGTCGTGCTGTTATTAATTTCTTCTTCCTCCCACGGCGCCTTCGGAAATTTGGACCGCGATGTGCATTTCCGTGTGCGCGCGGGCAAGACAAATCGATCCCACGCGGTTGGCTTAGGGGTGTGGGTGTTGTCGTTGTTCGACCTAGAAGATCTTGTTTTGAACGTCCTTTTTTCAGCTGACGCTGCTGATCACTTCGAATTATAATTTTATAAGGGAGTTTTGTTCGACTCGATCCAAATAAGAGTCGCGATCGCGCGCGATTCAATGCGCCGACTGTGTTTTTATCAATTAAAATTTTATTCCAGATCAGCATTTCAGAAAATCCCAGCAAACTGGTTGTATGACGTTCATCGATGGTATTCTCAATGGAGATCATTGAAGAAGGTAATTATGAGTAATATATGGCTTCAAGGAACGAAGAGTTACTTATATCCTCTAGACCAAAAGCAATGTGTTTACAAAAATCGACACAGCGTCCGTCGCAATATTTGAAATTGATAACAGTCCAGAAAGATTTATCGCTGATCTAGCCATGAAATTAAATTAAATCATGTTTTACTAGATATTTTCACGACTTGGCCGGAAAACTGTTGTAACCGCATACCGAAGGATTAATCATCGCGTAACTTAATACAGATCTTTATTAATAGCTGTGAAGTTTATAACTTGGCCATTGTATAAAAGGACGGTAAAGTTTTGTTTTTTTTTTAAATTCTCGTGATGTGTGATGGATGACGAACTCGTCCATGAGTGAAGCTGATCAATTTTCCTACAATTCATCTACCGAAAAATGATATTCGCTTTAATTTCGACTAAACGTTTGACTAAAGTTTACCAAGTTTTCCAAATATAATATCGTCCGTGTTCGGAGTGGAGCTAGTCAGATATAAGACAATACATCGGGGTTATACCCACGACGTAGCTATATAATATTAATTGCAGTTATCTCACGCCGAGCCGGCGGATGACGGTGGGTATATGGCATCCATATAATGAGTAATGTGTTTACAGAAAATGTTCCACATTGATTTCATAATAAAGCCGATAGAAAAATCATCGATACGTGTAAGATGATGTGTAAGTGGCAAAAAAGGGCAGAGAAGCATCATCCGATCGCGCAAGTCACTTCTCTTAATTTAATCCTATTCATACGCTAATAGGACGGCATAGCGCGAGGAGGCGACCGTTATTCTATAACTGGTTTCCGCGTACCGGCGCGCGTTTCCAAAGAAAAACACTGAAAATATCTCGAAATCCGATGAACCGCGCGGCGCGCGCGTGCGATCCAATCGCGAAGCTCTATGAAAATTCAGGAGCCATTGTGCGTACTGCCGTCCTCTCAAAAATTCTATTCCAAAACTCATGAATAAGACATTTCCCGGGTGCGCGCGTGCGCATCATTAGTTTCCGCGCAAACACTCGAGTGGATAAAGGACGCATGCGGCGATAAAAAAAATCGAGGAGCAGTTCGTTAAAGCGCGAGGTGTAGTGCGGCAAAAAGGCCGCTATCGCCGCTATCGGGGACAAGTGCACTTCGAGGATACCGAAGACGTCAGTCGAAGAGGCCGCATGCGGTGTTCCGGGAAGAGGATATGCGGCGTGTGTATTAAAAAAACACCTCTCTCCAGAGGCGGCCCCCCATAGGTACCTGATGTAGACAAGTCCGAAGAGGCACGTAAATGGCAGTGCGCTGCGGGATAACGCGACCGCGCAGGGTGTCTGGCTGTGCAGCGGCGCGTTGGCATAACTGTTCTGTGTACACATATACTTTGATTGCAGCTTGCGGTGCGAGAAAAGTGCTATATTCATGTGCACGCCGTCGCAAGTAGGCTACATCGCTAATCTTCGGAGGAGAAAACATTCTTTATTTCCTACTTCCAGCGGCGGCATGTTTCGTCAGTCACGTACGCTCTGCGCATAATGCACACACACACAGGCGCGCGCATAGAGAGAGAGAGAGAGAGAGAGAGAGCAGAAGAAAAAGAAGAAGAGGCGCTGGCTCGCGTGAAAGAAAGACTATCAAGATGCGAGAGAAGAGGAGAGTTAAATGAGGGAAGAGCGGAGCCCGAGCGAGCGCTAAAAGGTATGCTACGTTTTCTTGCTTATACCCGATTGACGTCACGCGTGCGTCAGAGAAACAAGAAAGTTTCGATTGAATGATCGCGCGCGCGGCTGCTAGCCGGAGGGCTTCTCTCTCTCTCTCTCTCTCTCTCTCGTGTGTGCGTGTGAGCGCGCGGACTCAGTCGCTGTGCCGCGGAGGCTGCGATGAAACTGATGATATTGGCGTATGAGCCAATTGAGATTTGAGCCTGCGCGCGGGCATAATGGGCGGCATAAGCACGCTTCGAGGCGATGATATATACTGATGTGTGACCGGCTGTGATAAGGGACTTTCCACACTGATGCGTTGCGCTTGTATATACATTACCAGAGTTACCAGAGGAATAAACGCAGCGCAGCGCATCAGTGTGGAATAAGTCCCTAAGAGGTGAACATTGTATGGGGCTTTTGGGGGAGACTCGCTCGCGCCTCGCTCGCTCTATTGAATTTGGAGGGACATATAGCGCGTTATCATGTCATTATCTGCGTTGCTAAGTCACGCATGGATAACGGATCGTAAACGAGTAAACGGAATTCTGTCCCGAAACAAAATAGGCTCTTCCAGCGACTGAGAATCTTAATTCTTCTGCAATCGCATGAAAAAAGCACTTTTTTTGTCATATAGCTGGAGAACTGCGCACTGAGATACTCGGTTATCGGAAAGTCCGAGTCGGCTTTGTCCCGACGACGTTTAAGCCGATTTTTTCCTATATCTTATTAAGCGTATACAATCCAGCGACGTATGGAGTAAAAGACGCAAATCAAGGAAAAAGTTATAGGCGTATGGAAATTTATTTCGAAGCTATTTTTATACTTTTTTCTCGCTAACGTTAAGAGTATTTTGACTGCGGCTGCGCTTTCACAAAATTCAAATTCGAAAGTATAACTACTCTATTTCCTCCGGCGAAAATAGCCAGGTCAACATTGAAGCAACACGATTCCCCGCCGCAAAAGCTCGTATTTCGGCGTTGACGCTTCAACGAAAACAATAACAAATCCACTCATCCGTTCGAAAAAAGTGGGCTCGGTATTTATCAGCACACGCGTAATGTAATTCCCGGCACGCAGCATTATTTTATACTTTGACGAATCGAGGATACAATAATAGTGGTATAGCCGTGAAATCGTTCCGTTCGCGTCACACAAGCAGGATGGGGGTCGCGGAGCTCCGTCGGGAATTTCGTTTTCGCGTATATTTCGTGCGCGCGTATATAATCGAGCGCCGCTCGTTTTTTTTTCGCCTCGCCGCTTTTTTTCCTCGGAATTCAAGCGCGTTAATTAACTTACTCCGCGAGCGCATAGCTATATACACCGCAGGTGTCGAGCCCGTATTTGCATACAATTAACATTTATTAGGACGGAAGAATCGATTAAACGCGACGTTATTGTATCTGCGCATCTATAGTATGCCTATATTTTCATACTAGTTTCGGCGTGTATGTCTCTATACATTGGACTGCACAGATCAGCGAGGCAGTTCAATAACCCTCGAAAAAGCGGCGTAATATACACGCGCGGGCCTTTTGATTTACCTGCCATACACAAAATTTCAATGTAATTTACATTTTCGCACTAGCGCGGCTATTTAAGGTGAGGCGCCGCCTCGGCTGCTATATATACGACGTTATCGTTATATAGTGTCTGTATGATGTGTTACACGTTGTGGCGAGACTTGATCCTCCAAGTTGTACGCACGCAAATAGCTTTCGGGCCGAGGATTATTTTTCAATCGATACGCGTACGTGCATCGACTGTCTTAAGATATTACAATGCGCAGGTAAATGTGCAGAGTAAGGGGCCGAGATCTGCGGCGTTGAAAAAACATTCTTCGAGCCTTTGACGAACGCTGAAGCATAGGTCGCCGCGGATATATTCGGCCGACTAATAATATAACGAAAATCGCTTCTCACCGCACCGCGTGCGGCCTACAATGGCTCATTGTCCCAAATTTAGGGGCATCCTCGGCCTTGGATTTAATGGCGAAAATTACAGTCGCGTTTGCAGAGATTCGCGAAACGAGCGAACCGGTACAAAACAAAGTCATTTGTTACGCGCTAACTATAAGCATAGAATAGCAATAACAAATTACGTGCGCGTGCTTCCGGTTAATGACGATATCCCACGCGAACCGTAAATGCAAGCAGGGTAATTCAATTGTTTACCTAAGGCACACCTAAATCTGCACGAGGTAAAGTAGACGTGTAGAGATTTTTCAAGCATCCGATGGTGCTTTTTGCACGCGACGATCAATCACGAGCATCGCCGGGATATGTGCGCATAATCGATCGGTATGCAAATGACCGTTATTATCAATGTGTTGTACACCTTGGACGTCGATTTTCAAATCCAAATTTATGCAAATTGACCTAATTCGATGAAGGCTGCCTGCGTACAGATGCAGGGGAGGGGGCTTATGTTTAGACGCGGATCAAATTGATATCTTGAAGAGCAGGAAGCGTTTAATTGATAATAACTTCTATTTTTGTGGAGCACATAATTATAATGCCTATAATTAGCTCATTGATGCGGCAGCTTGTTCATCCGAGTTATGACATCGCTGGAACTTGCCAATGCATAGACACTATGGTGAATTGTCGTAGCACACAGAATAAAGTGTCCGTTTTTATTATTTTATCAATTGTAGCAATTGCGCCCGACAGATTCTGAATCTCCGAAATTTTTCATGGGGTCAATAATCGACGGCAAAAAAAGTACAGCGTGGACACTCGCAACCAGCCGCTTCGACTGCCCTCGTCAGAAATAAAAAGCAGAGCCTCTCAATAGCGCCATTGACGCACGGCATAGCTCGCGCCTTCATTGAAAGAGAAAAATTAGCGCGCGAATCTCAAGCAAACTGGAAAGGGCGCGTTGGGAAGACGTTATAGTACGATGTGTGCGCGCGTATCGTCAATTGATTTCTGCGATGTACACGTCGACGACGCGTGCGACGTCGAATCGAGTCATTATCTCGTCAGAGTCGCCACTTGAGCCCATCATCGTCGTCGTCGCGAGCCGATTCCGCTTTCGTTCTCGAGTGCGAAATCGCCGAGCGAAGATTCTTTGCTATATAATAGCGAAGCTTAAATAGATCCTGATGCGCCTATACAGGCGTACACGCGTGCTCGATGATGTGATAAAAATGGTCCCACGAGCGATTAACGCACAAGGATGCCGGAGTAGTCCAATTTTAGTCGCCATATACACGGTGTGTATACGTATAATTTTAATTTGCAAGGCAAAGACATATTTGACTCTAATTTTATTGAGCATTAGTCAGGAAACGTAACACATTCGTTTCCTCTAATGCATGAAACTTTTTTTACATTACACTGAGCAAAATATATAGTATAACTATTACCAGAATTTAACAATGAACTCTAGCAGCATAGGGATACGACAATATTTTATAGTAATTATTTATATATAT
>JAZHPH010000053.1:208680-291232 GCA_037356405.1 Nasonia oneida
ATATATATAAATAAAAAAACGACAACTCGCGTGTGAATATGCAACAAACCGAATTAATACTCATCTCGCGAAAAGCTGGCATTTCGTCGATGGCGTGCTCGTCGTGCGATCCATTTGCGACTTTCGATATAACGCGAAAAGAAAAGGCTATCGCATCTTCACTTCACTTCCGGCTTCTGTGGCTGAATCGAGTTTTTTTTTTCCGGCGAACGCGCGCGTGGTACCAGTCGTTTGACTGATAGCCCTTTTTCAGGGAGTGAATTGTGGAAGAGGACGAGCTGTTATGTATAGCAGCAGATAAATCATTTGCAATTCAATGTTGCGGGAGCATTGAAATGAGCATCGCAGGCGTTGCACGGGGACAGCTGCATGACTCGTTGGGAACGTACATATTATGAGAGTTTTGTTTGTGCTCGTTCGAGGTTCGCCGGCGAGAAAACAGATGAAACGTTGGGACGTCGTAAATAGACTGTGGATGGAATATTAGTTGCAATAAACTGCATTGTTCGACGAAGCGACCGGTGCTATATTAGTATATCTTGAATCTTACTGTGCAGTCCCCCTCTCTCTTTGCACTTTGGATCACGAAGCGCGAGTAATTTGAAAACCTTGAGAAATTATGTCACAGCACACGTCGCAAACAATGAATAGTTCTTCAAACTGACCTAGAACGCGGCGTAATATCGCTTTTTTAGATCTGCTCGTGAGTTTTGAAAAACAAGTTTGACTATTACAAGTGCCGCATTTAAGAAAGCTTACGAAACCAAGGATGCACTGCATGGGCGCAGATAACAAACTGTACCTGGTATTTTTCATAACTTCGAACATAGCTTTACGTTATTTAAATAATAATTTTCAGTTACATTTATTATCTTGCAGTCCGCCATTTATGCATACGCATGTAAATTGCTGGAAACTCGCACGCGTGTTACGCAAACGACAATTCACATTAGTAGCCATTATTTTTTATTTATAGCACTTGCTGTTTGAGTGATCTATGATATCATCATCATGCATATATTTAAAAATATAGTTGATTCTCGTTATTGACATTTACAATAATCAAAGCAAACGTAGTAAAATAAAAAAACGACCCCGCGTCCGAAATTCGCGGAGCCCATGACTGTTGCGTGCTTGAAATCGTTAACGAGGCTGGCAATAGATTTCCTTCGCCAAAAAAAGTCCGGACACGCTTCGAAGCGCATACGATACAAGGTGAGAAGGAAGAACCGCGCGCAAAAAAACCCGAATATCTACCGGCGTATAGACACATAGAGGCATACTCACGTGCATGCTTCTAGGAAACGTCGGCGCGCATTTGGGTCAGAATTCGAAAGTATGTAGAGGGAGGATCGAAGGAGGCGCTTTGTAGACGATATCGCAAAAATATGTGTGTGTGTATACCGATTGCCGTAGGAATCGGGTCAATGTCAGGCACAAGGACTGCGACAAACGCACACACATACACGCACTTCTCGTTCCGCCTGTCCCAGATAAACGATTGCGAACCGACGAGTGCGTGTCTCCGGCTAATATCGTTTTTACATTACGCTATATGTGTTTCCGATGGCTGTAAGTAGCTGGTCGCAGTCATCAGCTGGAGTTGAATTGACAAATGAGATGTTATGTACAGGTACGATTGCATCGCGGTTTTGCCAGTTCATAATATCGAACTTGAAGTCGTACTTTGCGTCATTGTTCTTTCTGTGACACCAAAAAGGGCAGTTGTAAAGGCGAAAAAAATCTGAAAATTTACATTGTTATATGAAAGTCGTTGATATTAACCTCGACAAGTCAGTATGAAGCTAAAGATTCATTTTATCATTATTTTTATACTGAAGATGCAAACAAAATGCTCAGAATTCAAAACTGAAGACATCAGTTTTACTTTTTTGAAAAGAAGAAATAATGGTCTCAACGAATTTCTGGTACGCATAAAATCTTAAACGTCATTATTTTCACTCGCTCTGCTCGCGCGTAAAATAGTTATACGAGTAAATATACTGTATCTTCACTGCGTAATATGTTATAAAATGATTATTTTTATAGAGTAGACTATTTGATTCCTGCTTGAACTATTCAAAGACCACTGTTTTATTTAGCGAAGAAAGTAGTCAAGAATTGTATCTCTTAAAATTATTATACAAACATTCTACAAATAATCCTGTATATTTATTTGGGTTTCTGAGAGAAACGAAAATTAGTCAAGAAATTATTCCAGCTACAACTGCAATGATTACCACGTCATCTTTTATGAGTTTGGAATATGTATTGGAAAACCTGCGTGATTCAGTGTGGTGGAATCATGAAACATTTTTAATTATTATTAACAGCAACTTGACAAATCCTTGTCATACGGCACAAGATTTTTTAAACATTACATGGACGTATAAGATTTTATCTGCATTGTACTTATGCAAAAGTATTAGCAATGATTCTTTAATAATATACATTTACAATCCTTTTCAAATCTTGCACCAGAATTTTGGACAGAGGCCGTATCAGCTTACAATACTTCGAGTGCAGTACACTGGACATTATTCCAAATTTCATTAGATGATATTAATCATTTGCTGCGAGATATCATAGTGAGTACAGCAAACATAAACATATTAATAATGTATGTATATATAATGCTTATATATTACGATACTTTTCACAGAGAGCCTAGCCTGTCGTCATTTATTTTTCGACAAAACAAGTAATCTAAATGGCTATAATTTAAAGGTGGCTTATGCATTATACGAAAACGCATATCGTTTCCAACCTGCAAAAGCAGGTTATAATCGTTTTGATGGTACTGATTTTAAACTAATAACTACCGCTTTGAATCACATAAATGCAACAGTGACCGCCAAAGAGTATTCAACTTGGTATTATTTAGACGAATACGGTAGACTAGACGGTATTGGAAGAGATCTAACGTTTGGTTATATAGATCTATTTATTCATTTAATGCTGGATCTCTAATAATTCTGACCTTGAAAATACCAATTCCGTATGCAGAACGGATAAACATAATATACTTCTTGAGAGTGTGGATAGTTTTAACATTTATTTTTATTTACTGAAATACATAGCGTACCAGTAAATGATGCCGGTCTAGAATTTGTTCGTATTTTTGTTCAGAGTGCAATTTTACACACACCAAATAATTTACTGAAAAAAATTGCATTGATTATTTTTATCACTGTTACCTTCGGATTCAGTTCGTACGTACAATAGTATATTATGACACTGTTGTGGGAGATGTTTTTCTACCTTGTTCGAGGTTTTTCGCACGAGCAACAGTCTCATACGATATTTTATAGCACGACAACCTCAAAATCGACAATAAAGTTGGCATTTTGAGGTTAGCGTGCTATAAAGTTTATTAGTAGCAATAACAACAGCTAACAATGAGTTTTCAACCGTCGATACGGTTGAAGATCGTCGGAGGTCTGGAGGTCAAGTCGGTAGTATTTCTGCTGCCAGCCCTAGGAGTAAGTGGCAATCCGAACCAGGGCAAGGGACGGGGGTTACGGGATGAGACCCTCGGACAAAACGGGGGGATCGGACCCATCTTCCTACCGAGCATAGTAGTAGGGGAGCTACGCAGTCGCGGGATCCCCGTAAAAAGGGCTCTACCGGTCAGGCTCTCCCCGGGGCTGGTGGTGGACCTCGGCCCACTCGCACCGCTCTAGGTGGGAGTGGTACGAGGGCGACCATGCGGACCGGCCAGAAGCTAAGGGCAATCCCCCAAGTCGGCGAAGGCGGTAGTGCCGATTGGGAAACACTTAAACAGAGACATCTACATACCTAAAGCACACACACAGATCACACACACTGCAGGCTTACAACGAGACGGAACGCGGTCGCACTCGACGGTCGCCCCGGCGGGGGCTTTGGCCCGGCAGCTGGAGGGTACCGTGGGAAAACTGGGTTTGCTGGCGCGCCCAGGCCGCCGGATAGTACAGGGGCCCGGGTCAGTCTAACGAACAATGACCTGGCTGCCCTATCAGCTGGCGAAAAATCCCGCCCGACCTAACAGTGCCGGCTGGTAATCGGGAGGGGCCAGGGGGGGGGCGGGGGGGGGGGGGGCGCTGAGGCCATCGGTGCCGGTCCGGGTCCTCGCTAGGGGCGGCATTTCGCTGGGGGCGGTCGGGCGAAGGTCGAGTTGCATAGCCTGCCGCCGACACTACACACCCGTATAACAAAACAGGTATGAACATGCAAAACACAAGGACAGAGTTTCCAAAGGCGCCAGGAAACACGGGGCTCCGTAGCCCCACCCAGGAAGAACAGAGCAACCGGGCGGCTGTCACCTCAGGGTCGACGGCCAATACCGGCGAGGTGGCTCCGGAGGGAACTCGGGCGGCTGCGGGTGCAGCCCCGGCGGCCAATACCGAGACTCCAACGGAGTCCAAAAATGAGCGGGAGACTAACCAGAAGGCCGGCAAGACCGCAAACAGGAATAAACACAGAAATAGGAAGAAACCCTCTGGGGCGGAGCTGAGGAGGAGGCATCTGCAGGGGGAGACAAAACAGTCTACCCCGAAGAGGCCACATTCCGAAGGCTCAACCCCGAGAGAAGTAAAGAAGCAGGTCGTTGAGGGGATCCAAAGGACGTACATCAGGACTGTGGCCACGGATTTGAAGGTGGCCATAGTACCAGCCGTGTATCCGGAGGAACGCCTCAGCGAGGAACAAGGGAAGAAAGTCCTGGTGTGCTTGGAGAGGGAGATTGACGACACCCCGGACGGAGGCTATTTTCCAAGCTTCCTGGAAAACTGGTTCCTGAGGGGTGTGCAGATATTCCACTGCAAAGACTCGAAAGACAAGGAGTGGCTTCAGGAGAAGGCAAGCGGATGGGTATGTGGGGAGGGTACCCATCTCAAGGCGATTGGGATGGGGGACCTCCAAAAGCTGACAAGGGCCCTGATCTACGTCCCGGGCGTACATGCGCCCGAGATAGTGGTGAGGAGTCTCACGCGGCAAAACCCCACACTCAAGGCCGGAACCTGGGTGATCTTGGGCAGCAAGACGGTGATCACAGGGCCGGAGGAAAAGAAGGCGGAGGAGACTCCAGACCGTTCTGTGGAGGGAGCAGGGCTCATGCCGTGTTCCTGAAGGAGCGACCAGTGGATGAAGAAGAGGCAGGAGACGGCGAGGAGATGGAAGTAGAGGCTGAGGAAGGGGATGGTGTGGGGGCTAGCTCCAATGGATAATTGGGGGGAGCAAGTCGGCGTGGAACCGACACAGGGAGCGGTCTGTATACCGTCGCCCGCTATCGGTTTCACGCAGATCAACTTACACCACAGCAAGTGCGCCTCAGTAGTACTAGCTAGACGAATGGCTAGGGTGGATACAGGTGTATGCCTAATCCAAGAACCATGGTTGTACAAAGGCAGAATAGCAGGACTAAATGGCTGTGGCACCCTCATACAGGGTTGCGTGGACTCAACGAGGACATGCATCATAGTAAAAGGGCTCCAGGTGGAGACGGTGCCGAAACACTGCACCAGAGATCTGACCACGGCAAAAATAAGGTACAAAGGAGAAGACGGCTCTATGAAGGAGCTTCTGGTGGCAGCGGCGTACTTCCCGTACGACAACATACACTGCCCACCGGAAGAGGTGGTGGCACTGATAAGAGAGAGCGAAGCCAAGGGAGTGGAACTGATTATGGGATGCGACGCAAACGCGCATCACCTGGTCTGGGTCAGCTCGGACACGAACCCAAGAGGGGAGAGGCTATTGGAGTTTCTGATCTCCACGAACATGGACGTGGTGAACAGGGGTGATAAACCCACGTTCCAAAACTCCATAAGGGAAGAGGTCATTGACATCACCCTAGCGTCTAGAGCGCTTTGGGAAGAAGTCAAAGGGTGGAGCGTCTCGGACGAAATGTCAATGTCGGATCACAATCACATTGTGTTCCGGATTGAAGGAGGGAGCACGATAAGCAAACTTAAAAGGAACCCAAGGAAAACGAACTGGACGGGGTACAAGGAGGAACTCAAGGCAAAGATCTGAGGTTTTCCAACCTCCTACGGGACGAAGGAGGACATAGACCACTGCTGCGAGATTCTAAGGGAGATTATCATTAGCTCGTATGAAAACAATTGCGAGCTAAGAAGGAAACCGACGATCAGGGGAGCCCCCTGGTGGAATGCAAGACTGGAGAAGCTACGGAGGAAGGTAAGGAGGATCTGGAACAAGTCTAGGCGGAACAAAAGCGCGGAGACAAAGAGGCTTTTTAGGACTGCACAAGCAGAATATAAACAGGAGATCGAGAAGGCCAAGACCGAAGGATGGAGAAGGAAGTGCAGCAGCCTGGAGGACCTTTCGGACACGGCCAGACTGTGCAGAATCCTCCAAAATCCGAAGGGCCCACTGGCGAAACGATCAAGCTGGGGTCGAGATGGGCGGAAGGGGAACAAAAGGCCCTGGAAGGGCTCCTAAGGGCCCACTTCCCTGACTTTAGGTACGAGGAGGACCTGGATAACAAGCAGTACTGGGCCCGGGGCGCCGACTGGTGCGAGGCAAGGCGAGCCACGGGCAGAGAAAAGGTCGTATGGGCAATAAGCACTTTCGAGCCATACAAAGCGGCGGGGCCGGACGGAATTTTTCCCGCTCTGCTTCAGCAGGACTGCGAGATACTAGCACCGGCCCTGGAAAAGCTCTTCAGGGCATGTCTGGCAATGGGCTACATCCCGGAGGAGTAGAGACGGGCAAAGGTGATCTTCCTGCCTAAACCAGGGAGGGGGATGCACACGGAACACAAGGATTATCGGGTTATTTCGCTATAGAAGATTTATATGATTTTAAATCTATATTACTGTCAAGTAGAAAAATCGTAGAAGAAATTTTAGTTTTTTGGGAAACCGTAGAAATAGAAGTAGATAAATTATATATTTACAAAATTCGAACTAAATTATTAGAGAATTTATCTCTCATCAAAAGTATCTTGGAAAGTATATTCGATTGGTTTTTAAAATTAGACTTATCCGATGATAGCATAGCAGACACAGTCTTAATAGACAGTAGTTTCGACAGTGACAGGGAATACGAAAATTAGCAATATTTTGATCAAGATAAGTAAGTAAATAAGAAAAGTAGAGCAGGACATTTCTAAAATTTTTGTGATAGTTCTTAATAATCATTTAATTAGATATTATTATTCTTTTCAGCATATTGGTTATGGGTTGAGTCTTCTTTTCTTTCATTGAATGAGCACTGAATGGTAGAATTAACAAATTACTGCAAGAGTGAGAAGTGAGATCCCTATCTCCTTACCTTTAGAATAGTATGCATATATTTTGTTTCTAATTTTTATATGACGCCGGATAAATTCTGTACAAAAATATTTTAATATACTACACAAAAAAATTCTAATAGAAACATGAATAATTTTTTAAATATTCTAATTTTGAATTGTAATTATTCTAGTGGCTCCAAAAAAAGCGACGTCTGGAAATATATGACCAAAGCATTGGATGGATCGATCACCTGCAATCTTTGTAATGCTGCTATAAAAAATTCTGGCAACATCGAATTATCGTGCTCATTTACAAACTCGTCATCCTGATATAAAGTTAGAGACTATGAAAGATTCCAACTAATCTCAACAAATCAGCATCAGCGCAAAAGCGTAAAATTGTTAGCAATAAATTCATAACTATATACGTATATAAGTATGTAAGATAGCTTTAATGTCTTTTTTATTTTTATATAGTTGTCGCCGGTGACGGAGAGCAACGAGAATTCTATGAATACTGAATTGAATCAAGAAACAAAAGAAAAATGTGAATCTCAAAAAAGCACTGAAAATGGACCTCTGAAACCTAAACAATTAAAAGTTGATAATGTATTTTGGAACCAAACATCATTCAAAGGTATATTTTACATAAGAATTATAAAATGGTTTTTGGGTACAAAACATAATATTCGATATGCATGCAAAAATGGGTTATCCTCTCTTCGGTTGGGCGACAAATCTTATACTAGTAAGGAAACAATTTTTTCGCTCTTTCGCATAATTTGTATGCATATTTTCAGATGGAGTTAAGGCGAACGAAATGCTGAATAAAATTCTATTCATGATAGCTAAAGATCAGATGCCGTACAACTGCGTCGAGAAGATAGGATTACGCACATTATTAAATTATGCGGCACCGCTATATAAAATACCATGTCGTGTAACAATAACACAAAAAATGGAAGCAAAATATGAATGTCTCTCGAACATTGTAAAAAATGATTTGTCAAAAGTCAAATATATTGCTTTGACGACGGACGTCTGGTCAGACATGTTAAATAACATCAGTTATTTAGGAGTGACCTACCATTTTATCGAAGACTATAAACTACAGTCTATAAATATAGGTGTAACGGAACTAAACGATAATCACACGTCAGACAATTTAAAAAAGTGGTTACTGCAAATTATTAAAGAATGGAACATTGATTTGGAGTCGGTTGTGGCTGTCGTAACCGACAATGCAGCAAACATTAAAAAGGCTGTGAAAGATGCCTTCGGAGAAGATCGATGTCTCAATTGTTTAGCTCATACACTCAATCTTGTTCCGTCGTCGATACTTACCTCTGATGATATTAAACCTATATTAGCCAAAGTGAAAGAAATTGTTAGATTTTTCAAACAGTTAAACAACGCATCGGATAAGTTACGTGAAGTTGCCAAAGACCGCTTAATCCAAAGTGTAGAGACCAGATGGAACTCGGACTACGAGATGCTCGAAAGGTTTATTTTCTTATTGGATAAAGTAGCGCCTATCTTATTACAATTACCAAACTCTCCTTCCATAGTTACTGCAGATGAGATTGAAATTCTAAAAGAGTTAACAATTTTATTGAAACCTTTCTACTCTGCAACAAAGATCGTTTCTGGAGAAAATTATGTAACTGGCAGTGAAGCAATACCAGTCATAAAAATATTGGAGAAAGAAATGGAAAGTAGCAGTATAAATACCGCGACAGCGATTGCTTTTAAATCTAAATTAAAAGAACAGTTTAAAAAAAGATTTGAACATATAGAAAAAAATAAGATGTGTGCGATATCTACTTTTTATTAGATTTTAGATCCTCGTTTTAAGAAGTTATACTTCACAAATAAAATTGCGTGCGCTGATGCAATAAATAAAATATCTAAATTTCTACATAAAGATTTAATTGATGTAAATTCATCAAATAATGAATGCGAAAGTAACCAAGCTCAAGAATCTACTGATGACTGTGATGATTTCTGGAGTTACCGCGAAAAATTACTTAACGTCAATCGAGCTCACATGGAACAGAATCAAAATAAACAAGAGATGCCGGAAGAGCTTAGATACTATTTACACGAACCACCTGATTTAGCTGATTTAGCGATTCGCTACTTAACAATTATTGCAACCTCGGTTCCGTCCGAGCGTTTGTTTTCAACGGCTGGCCTAATAATGTCTCGGAACAGAAGCCGATTGACTTCGAAACATTTCCAAGAATTACTGTTTTTAAACTTATTGCCAATAAGTTATTGGAATTTATAAATTGTAAAACTTTTTGTTTATGATACATTTTTCGTGTAATATTTATTTTTGTATTACTTAGGCTAAACTCTAATAAAGTTTTTCAATACTTTAAAATTTTTGCATTTTTTTTTATAAAATAGAACACATAAGGTTAAAAAGTATCGATATTTTTAACCCGATATTTTAAAGATATCGACATTATATGTTGTGATAATATCGATAAACAATTATCGATATTATCATCAAATATCAACATCCCTAGGTGAGATGGATATACGAAGCCGTCATAAAACCCAGGTTGCTATATGGAGCCTTAGTATGGGGACACAAGTGTGAGCTAAAGGTTCACGCGTCGGCGCTAGATAGGGTACAGAGGCTAATCATGGTGAGCATGACAGGAGCGATGAGGACAAAGCCTACGGCGGCCCTGGAGATCCTCCTGGAACTCCCACCATTAAACAAGGTAATCAAAATCAGTGCATGGAAAACCTGCTCCAGACTGGCTGGGGTAGGCATGCACGAACACTTTTTGGATAGGAAGATGGCAGCAGAAGTACTGCCGGCGCTTAAGGATGCGGGCTGTGACAGAATGGTCGAGAGGATATTTTCTCTAAAACCTACAAGGTCATCATCCCGGATAGGTCAGAATGGGACAGTGGAACACATGCCTTAATAGAGGAGGGAAAGGTGTGGTTCACGGATGGATCAAAGAGTGAAGGGGGCGTAGGGGCGGGGGCATGGAGGAGAGGTAGTTCGCTGGAACTGGTGTGCTCCCTGAGCACCTACGCGACCGTTTTTCAGGCAGAGGGCAATATCGGAGTGCACGAAATGGATGCTGGCCAAAGGAACAGAGCAACGGAAGGTAACTATATGCTCGGACAGCAGAGCCGCACTGCTCGCCTTAGACGGCATCAGAGTGAACTCCAAAGAAATAATGAGGTGCAGACAAGATTTGGAGGCGCTGTCGGGAAGAAACGAGGTAAGGCTGCTATGGGTGCCGGGACACTCGGGCATCATCGGGAACGAGAAAACGGATAGACTGGCGGGCAGAAGCTCTCGGCGGACGAGGGCCGAAGCCTGCACAGTGTCAATCCCTGTCAGCGAAGTAAGAAGGGCAGCAAGGACCTGGCTAAGCGAAAGGTTAAAGGAAAAATGGGATAACATCCCGGGCCTAAGACAGGCCAAAAGTCTAATTGGGAGGGACCCACCGCATGGATTACGGGTATACGAAATTCTACAAGGAGAAGGGTCAGATCAATAGTGGGCTGGCTGACGGGACACTGGAGGGTGGGATACTATCTCCACAAAATGGGGCTTCGCGAGAGGGGCGGATGCAGGTGGTGCAGCTCAAGGGAGGAGACAACGCTGCATCTCATCTGCAGATGCCCTGCTTTCGTGGGCACCAGACAAAGAGTATGGGGGACCCCTCTCCTGGGACCGGAGGAGCTCAGAACACATAGTCTGAGCTCCATCTACACTGTAGCGCAAGCAATCGACAGGCGATTATAAACGGGATCAGGGATAGGAAATATTTAGATAGGCCAGGAGGCTCAGCACAATGGACGCAGTCTGGGTGCTAGACCGGCACGTCCCCGAGCAGGGGCCGTCGTAGTCACCTCCGTTTCATTAGACATTAGACATTAGACATTACGGTTGAAGATTTAATAAGGTCCAATCTATCAGTTTACGGGTTTTTAATGCACAAAGAGGCAATCGGTCGAAGTGAAATTAAAAAGAAATTTTATCGAAACCCAGAAAATAGTATATGCTTGGAACGCCTTCAAATGGGTGAAAACATAGCATGTATATTTGCGAACAGATTTTTAAATCACTTTATAAAAAATTGGTCCTCGATTCATGTATCAAAGAATAATTTTATAGAAAAACCGGATGCGTACACATTTTCAAAAGACTCGCCCCAATTTTGCGCACATGTAACACAATTTTGTTAAAGTTGAGTGAGGGCGGAATTGTAAAATTTATTTTTGATCTTGAAGGGGAATTTTTTTTGAAGGATCGCTCGAACAAAGTTGTTTCGTCGCTGAGGATAAGCATTACAGGTGTACAAACGATTTTTGAAATCTTAATAACAAGTTGGGCGTTGGGAACACTAATGTTATGCAGTGAATTATTAATTTCTAAACTTCTAAGATTCACTATGTTTCCAATTTTAATAATAAGAAGAATAATATTCACTGGATTTGGAATTTTTTAACTATAGTTTGCAAATAACCACTGCGTACACCGCATACATACACATTTTTAACTGAGGGATACGATTTACGATGATTCGCCCTGTTAACAATAATAAATAATATTATGTGGGACTCGGTAAAAAATTAAGAGAGGTCGGTGAAAGTAGGTAGGCCAATTTGATGTACTACAGGCAAGGAACGCTGGCCTAACCGACGGAGAGCTAGGCCCTGAAAAATGGGCCTTCCCTGGAGAGGCTTACCCTGGAAGACGGACCCAATGCCTTCTCCAGGGGCAGATAGTGTTGGCTTAACCAACACGGTGCGGGTCTGGAGTATGCCCATCACCGGATATGCTTATATGTCTTATAGAAAGAACACTAGCAGGACAGATATTGAGAGGGATAGGCAGAAAGGAAAAATAGGATTGAGCACTACTTCCACACAGAGGTGGTGAAAGGACCCCACTGACTGATGGTCTAAAATGCTGCGGCGGTAATGATAGAAAAAAGAATATAATAATGGGTAAAAACACAGTTTCTTTTTGTATTTTACACTGTCAATGACAAGCGAACCATTAATAGTATATTAATTACACAACTAGGGGCGAAAGTTGGCTTTTTCAAGCGAGGATGATGATTATTGAGCACGAGTGGGAGTCGAGGGCGCCGCAGCATATGTATATGACAGCTAATGAATAGCCCTTAAATCCGGTTTTTCACCGAAAACTGTGAGTCACATAAGTATGTGTTACACATATACCGGTTGTTTGACACCAAAAGTCATACCCGACAATTGCAGGGATAATGCGCAAAATCGCAGTGAAATCCGATGCTTTATTGCGTTATCTTTACGACATGAGGCTGCTGGTGAGTGCACGCGCACTCGGTTCAAAACATGTCGAGAGCGGAAGTTTGCCATTGTCACGGAGAAAGTGCAGCCTATAAAGGATTTGTCATCTTATAGCGTAATGTTTGGCTGTGAAAATTGTAATATATTCTGTACACGTACGGTGCATTTAATTTGTGTACTTCTGTTGGAGATTCATAGAATTCATTAGGCATCACAAGTTTCTCACACGTTTTCATCACGATGATTTGATAATTGTCATGAATATGTATAATGTACCTGCAAAATTTGAATTTTTTCTTCACATCACGGTTATTTTGCGCGGGTTTGAAAAATAAAGAGGAAAAAAGTATAACATACTTCAAATTCTCGATTGTTCTCCGCCAATCGGCCGCATAAATAGCTACACGCATACGCACGCGCGTGTATTCGTTATTACGTCAACGCGAATCAATGTTATTGGCCATTAAAAGTTACTTACAGCCTCTCGCCGAGTTTTCGTGCTCCACACCGAACCCCCGCGGGGCCTTTTATCATCGCAGCGCCGGCAGCCGCGCCGAGTCACACACATGCGCTGCGGCTTGAAAAGGCTATAATATACATATATATATATATATATGCGCGTGTGTGTGTGTATGAGCTGCACACCCGCCGCGAATTTATTGTCTGAATAGCGTAAGAAGGCTTCGGGAGAAACGCGCGCGAACGAAATTTTATTGCCGTCCAGTAGATTAGGACCTTATTTTTCATCGTCCAAAGCTAGCTGCGACGCGATCGAGATAATTATTCTCTGCTCAGCGCAGATTTTCGTATGGCTTATTATACTAACGATACGAAATAGTGTACTAAAACTCATACGATGAGACTAGACAAAAAATGATCTTGTAACAAGTCATTCTATATTTTTTCTCAATACATACACAACATTATGTTCACTTTTTGTATCATATCGCAGGAAAAACTTGATGGGCAAACTTTTGATAAAAACACGTTGTACGTTTCAGCTTTATGTATAGGATATAATATTATGTGATGCGATGCGAGGGTTAAAGTTTGTCAATGCGTTTACCTCTAAAATCAGTGATAAGCTGATCGATCTAATGTACTCAGTGTAAAATGTGAGATTCGGTTAAAAAATTGCACGTTACAATCTTGTTGCGCGCAATATTTATAGTTTGAAAGAAATACGTCAAACTTCATAGTTTTTCAACTAAATTCAATCCAATTTTTGCGGAGCGTCTGACGTCAGGCGAAACTGCTACTTTTTCAGCTCGCGATAGAAGCTTAACACTGAAATGGCATTCCAATGTATTCGAATATTGCGCGCGTGACAGGCCGTATTCAATTTCCTTTCCGAATTAGGAGAGAAGAATTGTTTAACAACCGCTGAAAGTGGATTTTAAACAGCTTCTCTAGTCATGAATATTCGAATCGACGCGTGCACTACGTGTTCTTTTTTTTTAGCCGACGAGGTTTTACATAATTTTACGTAATTTCAGCGAAGAAAAGCTACCGGTAATAAGGCAAAAACTAATATTGTGTGCGCATCCTCGTGCAGACGTCAATGAACATTTTAATTATTCGAAACTTCAGTAGATTATTGTGTACCTAATATTATTTAGTAAAAAGTGTTAAGAAATATATAGAATATTTGACAAGACTTACGGAGTTTGAAATTCGACGATAGCCAAGTCTCTCGCATCTTCACCCGCATTGTCCGCTATCCCGTGACGCGTCGGCATCTCCGTAGATCATCGAAATCTCTCGTCGAGTCTTTGCACTTGTCGACAACCAAGCGGACTACGCATCAGCTGCCAGGATGCAAGAGACGTCGAACATCAACAATAGACGCATTGTGAATGGATACTCGAGTGTTCTACCGAAGCCGCGTCGTCGAGCACGTGGTGTACACTGCAGAGTCTCTGCGACCTGTGTCTATCTATGGAAAGAATAGATATGTTTGCAAATTTGTTATTTATTGCACGTCGTCTCTGATTCACTGCGAACCCGCGGTTGCACGCCATCGTGGCGTGCGAAAACGTCCTGATTTATTCGAGCGAGAAAAAGTGTGTCGCGCCGCGATACAATGTTACCGAACATCTCAGGATCCGCGCGTATTAGGAAGTGCATTTATAAATGTATACAGCTTATATAATTTGAGGTGGCTGATACTTGTATACAGTCTACGTTTATGTAAATCCCAATAGTCTCGTTCGTCGCGCTAACGCACTATTCATAATTCCCTCCGCTGTATAAAAATCGATTTCTATATGAGACTCTTCGCTACATTTTTCGCAACGAGCAACACGTCTCCAAATGGAATATTTCATATACGTATTTCCCATCTGCGGTGGCAGTATCAATTTTTATCGCGCAAGGCTACTGCGAAACTCTGCGAGAGAATCATACGGCCGCACGCGAGTGATAGCAATTGTATATGTATGTGACGTATGTATCATTTATCAAACGAGACCGATAAGGGCTCTTCCGAATTTTCGGCCTGTAAAATGCGAGCACGAATTCGTATTTACGGAACGTCGAGGGCAAGAATAAGCATTAGACTCTTACTGTGCATACTGCAGTGTCGCATTTGTACACCTCTGTATTTATATGGTAATATAATATTACAGCGATCGACTTTCACACAGAAGGAAATATATCACTGCGACGGTTATATATACATGAGACGAAAATGAAAAACGCGAACGAATATAAACAAGACAGCGCCGGCTCATGTGTTGTACCTATATGTGCAGTGATGTACGCGGTCACGCGACCGGCGAACCGACCACCAGCGACAACCGACAACTGCGCGCGACTGAGCTCTCTGCGCTTCGTGTGTGATAAAAGAGACACTCGCACCGCTCGCGCGATTCGCGCGCCGCATACATGATATTGAGAGCAGGGGCTCGCCTGCGAAGGATTTCTAGTTTGATCATGTTGCCGAGGAAAGTTGATTTTCGATTGTCGCTTTTTCGTTTTATCAAGTGCATGTGCTCTTACGAGTTCAAGAGAAATAAAGCGCTCAAACAATCGAACTTTTCTCACTTGTCCTATTAATATTATACTTGCGATTGCGAGGGTATAAGTATGTTTTTCCAGATTCGATGACTTAAGAGCTTTCTGTATCCCTCGGAAAAAATGAAGAAAGCGCGGATTGCAAAGTGCATTTAGAAAACTTCAATTGGCATTAAAAGTCAGACTTCCTTAAATCGATGCGTTACTCTGTAAATTACAAACTATGTTAAGGCCAATGATAAATTCGCTTGGAGACAAGTGAGGCTTTAAAATACAGACAGAGTACAATTATCAGATATACTTGTTATATTGAAATGTTTGTATACTCGTACAAAATATTTCTTTGAATCTTGTTGTCATCATTGTACATAGCAAACGACATTTTAAAAATACGTATAAAACTTTTTTTTAAACTAATATCGAAGCACTGATAATAGCTTTATTGAACCTTACTTAATATTATGAAGTTAAAAAAAATTTAAGTTATTGTAACTTATACGATGAGACGATTCTCAAAGTGAACGAAATATAAAAATATCTTTAAAAACACTGTTTAATGAAATCCGGCTCTGTGCCGGCCATAGAATTAAGTTTAACGAATCATTCTACCGAAAGAAAATTGAAATTTTAGTTGTTTTTTTTACTTTGGAATTACAAAATGCAAAAAAGTGAGCGGGCCTCCGACTAGTCCTTAACTTTAAAACAGCTCCAATTTACAATATCTGGTAATACCCTAAATCGCTGTGTACTGTGTCCAGAACATTGCATCCAGGCATCAAAATCTTCTCAGGAGTTTCATCCTCGTCGTTATCGTCTTCACTAGTGAGATAGTGATAAGGTCTAACCCATTCCTTCAAATCTATACCCGTGTCCAAGTTCTTAAAAGTCGTTTCTAATTCTGGACGTGTTATGAGAATCGCTCCTTTCTTTATGTGTTTCTTCAAAAATTTCCAGATCTCGATGTGCTTTTCTTCAGAAACGTAGAATTCAAAGGCGTTGTTGCAGATAATAACGTCGGCAATCTTGAAAACGTCTTCAGCATCTTCTATCTTCTTGTGCAGAATTTCTATACGATCATCCATCTTGTATTTACTCACAATCTCTTTTTGCAGATTGCAGAGTTCTTCGTTCATTTCGACTCCGATGATGCGCTCTGCATCTGTCAGAAGGTAAGCCTAAAACATTGAATTCATTTGTCAAAAGAAGACAAAAATATTTTTCTTTCAAATAATTCATTTTATCTCACGTTTTGCTTTTTTAAAGATAAATTTGGAATGTATAGGTACTTGGAATTTTATCACAGTTAATTATCACAATTGTTTTTTCAGGATCTCTGCATCAAAGATATCCTTGGTTTTTAGTTACAATATACCTTAGTATACGACACTTACCCCGTACAGTACTGCTCCTAATCTGGAACCTATGTCGAGCACCACTTTGTCAACGAGTACAGGAAGACGGTTGTTAAATATATGATAAATCGCTTCCTTTGACATGGAATGAGATATAAATACTGAAACATAAGAAAAAAAAAATTAATTTACCAAATAAGATGTGCATCATAAGCTCAAATTAATTTCTCATGTGCTGGGCTACTTGAACTCACTCAGAGGCTCTGTATTTTTGGAACCGCAGTCTTTGCAATAATTTCTTTGCATTTTGCCATCTTCAACCAGTTCATCGATGTCCTCCTCTGTGTACAAAAAGTCATCCACATGCACTGTCAGATCGGCAAGGCAATCTGCATTCTGAAAATGAATCATCCCGTATGTAAAACTAATCTCAAGATGTTAAATGGATGCATAGCATTTAAAAACAACAAATACCTCTCCATAAGTAGGTGCTTGCACATTTTCTGATGGCAATATGCCATTCAAGGGAACTCTTTTCTTTATGTCTTCGGATATAGTATTCAATGCTGTCACAGGATCATCAAGCAGTCCATCGCACTTCTGTCCATTCATATGCTCTAGGATACAGTCATTCTCGTCGGCGTCGTCACGACCAACCGTCATTAACTCTTCAAATATAAATTCGGCAAAATCAGGCTTACTTATGGGGTTCAATGAGTTGAGCAATGCTGTGAACTGTTCTTTTGCTTCTTGTAGGCTAATTGATGGATTCTTAGACGTCATGTTTGTTTAGTCTTATTATTTATAAGCAGAAAAACAAAACGAATTAGTACTTGATGCGCGAAAAATGCGATTCCAATTATAATATTTAAATACTTATGTGTTTATCTGAACTATTCGACAGTTCAGATCATCTGCATGTGTGTTTTAACCACGTGCGGGATAACTGAATAGTGAGAATAGGGAACTAACCTAAGTTGACTAACCAAACCTTATACGGTGGTAAATAAGTCGCACATATAACATGAAGCCTGAAGGGAGCACTGCATGTGTGCGAGCTTTCGAAAGCGAGAGAGAGAGAGAGAGAGAGAGAGAGAGATAGCGCACAAAGCGCACATCAAACATTATTATATTTTTACCCCAAGGTGCAGCCGTTTTCTCAAAAGTAGGTACTTATGTACATCGCAAAGGGACCCGTCCGTATACGGACGATTTCCTAATTCCTCGTTTACTATATATATATATATATATATATATATATAAGTTGACTATATCGATATGCTCGAGGGCCCTACTTATAATAAATATATTATCAAAATGACGAAAAAATGTATTCCTACATGTAAAGTTGAAAGTGATCAACCAGAAGGCCGGTATTACATAATAACCGTTTATTGGGAGTTTAAACTTGGTTCGCGCGCTTGAAGGTTAATAAAGATGGCGTCCAGAAAGTCTCCGAAACAGAACGTTATAAATTCTGGCATGATTAACATGTGTGGTGCTCCGTAAAAGCTCCAGAAAAAATTTAGCTGTATTCATTAGTTTGACAAACAAGTTCTTCGAAATCTAAGCCTTATCTGGTCACAGGGATATTGTTACTAAAATGAAAACGATAAAAATGACGTAGAAGTAGTAGTTGAAAAAAGAAGCACTCTTGCTCAGATACACAGAATACATTTTTTTAGTCAATTTGTAATAAATATCGTTCCTTTGCTGAGTACTGAGTAAAAACTCAATGACAGAGTTTTTGCATTTTGGAATTACAGTCCTTGAGGAACAAAAATACATTTCGCCCTAGATAATATAGTCAACTCTAGAAGTTGATTTAATGAGTTCACATACAATTTACAATAATTGTTATTTAAAAATTGACTAAAAATACTGAACTCCCATATACCACCAATGTATAAACAGAGACATTGTCGACGCCATGTTTTCTAATTCCCGAAGCTGCCGCTAGTATCGCATTGCAACTTTAAACTTCCAATTAAAAAAAAAAAAAAATATAATAAAATACAATAAAATAAATAAATAATCGCAGTGCAGGGTATTAAAGACATACTTTATTATATAAATAAATGTGTATACGTTCATTTTTTTACAAAATTTATTCCTATAGCATTTAATTGAAAAATCAAGCATTTCCCACTACTTGAACACTTAATTCTTTAAAATTTCCAACATTCATAAGAATGTTATTGATCCACCGATGAAATTCGCGGATTGTCAAGCTTTTTATCATCAAAATTAGTTCTCTTCGTTGATCAAAAATTGAGCTCCCAGTGGTAATAGCAAACCAGTTTCTCTCAACCTCATCCCTGAGATTAACGTCTTCGCACATCTTCATTTTTACAAAATCTTCTATTCTAGCATCGAATTCATTTTTGGACATTTGCTTCAACAAGCCGAAGAAACTTCTTACGAAGAGATCAATTCGTTCATCGATGTGTTCAGTTGTAAATTTAAATGATGGACTGTAGATTGTTATGTTAAAGCCTGTCGGGGTTGTAAAACTGGATAGGCTGTAGCCTAGTTGTTCTGTAGTTCGCAGTTGATGAAACAAAGGTTCTTGTAAGAGCATCTGGAATTTATAATTCGATAAAAAATAATATTCGTAGTAAAATCATTCAACTTAATTTGTACGAACAGAAAAAAGGAAGATTATTATTTTTTCGATGATCACGAAGAAAATTTATATACCTGCAAAAATTCCTTGAAAATTGGTAAATCCAGTACAGATGAGTAGCTGACGTTAGTATTGTAATGATTCATCACGACGGAATTCACGTCTGAGACATTAAAATTTTTCACTTTGCAGAATTTCCGATCTATCTGTAATCTTCGATAACTGTTATTAGTCAAATTCCGTGATTCATTCGTAAACAACGAACAGAATCTCAGAGGCTCTACTGCTTCTATAATAATCGCAATAGCGTCTTTTTTACTGACATTTCCTTGCACGAGGCATTGCGCTTTAAAGGGGTTCGTTAAATTTCTTGCAAAGTCAATAAATTGATTAAATTTTATGCCGATCAAAGAAGCGTGTTTTTCCGATGACGTCCAACTGTATGACGACTCCAAAATCGACAACGAGATTTCACTAAAAGATTGTTTGTCGTTGGTAAATTAAATGCATTATATATTCTAAATTCGATTTTTCTATTTAAACAAATATCATTTATAGCACAGTGTGGTGAAAATCCGCTGTTAAGTCAGGCTTATCTGCACATGTGACTAAAGTAGTCCTTTTTTGCACCGAGTTTATCACACTCGCTACGCTCGTGCGCTAACCTCACGGTGCAAATAAGGACTATACCTACTTTAGTTACGAATAGGCAAGACTTGCGGATTTTAGCAGTCTGTGCTATAAAATTTTATACGATACTCTTGACTTAAATGGTTCAGTTTTACACGGCGCTTAGCGCCCTCGCTACGCTCGGGTGCCAACTGCGCCGCGTAAAAAAGAACCATTTAAGTCACACCTATTGTAATGTACTGTTATTTGGATTAATATTTTGTATACCTAGCCAAAGAGCCAGGATCGTACAAAACGCTGGAGTAGTAGGTCAGTAATTCAGATTTCACCAGGTCGAAGACATCCTCTTTTACCAATATCACAAAATCGGCTATAAATTTTACTAAAATGTTTAGCAAACGCTTTTTTGCAATACAGATCAATAACAAAATAAAGCATTAGAAAAGTTAAAATAAAAACCAGTATATAGTATTGGGAGTTTAAAGTTGCAATACGCCCTCTATATATAGATATAGATATACTTGCAATGCATAACTAGCGACTTTGTCGCCGCCATTTTTCTGACCGCGAATTAACTTTATACTCCCAATAATCGTCGTAAGATATAATATATAATCATAATTACAGGCACTTTTTGGCTGAATCCATTCGCTTTTATCAAGATTCCATCGCTGTTTGCCGCAACGTTAAACGCCAAACCAGCTATTTTTGCATTGAATAGATCCTCCAAAAGTAACTCGTGTAATAAAATTTCAAGCAAACGCAACATCACGCAGCTAATATGAAAAAAGAGACTGTTATACAACAAAGTCGGAAAATAAATAAAATTGGAGAATTTTTAAAATTTATACCTATATAATTTGCTTACGTTTGGACAGAATTGACATGACGCTGAGTCGCCAAACGAACATACGCGTAAGATTGTGGAAGACCGAAAGTCAAGTTTGCTTTGTACCATATTTCGACGTTCTCTTTATCAGTTTCAATTTTAACGGGTGATTCTGTAACTTCGACCGGTTGATCGATCATTCGAGGATCGGTCACGAAAAATGGATTAGGTCCTGCGGGCAAGAAAAATTCAGGAAACGGTTCGATTTTCTCTAATCTTCCAATCCAATCATCCGTCATTTTTTCGCTCAAATACCTAATTTTGTACCAAGGCTCCATCTCGTTGAGCTCATAATCGCTCAACGTGTCATTGCCCAAAACAACGATAAAGACGTTGTTCGGAGTCAAATTGTCCAGGAATGTTTGTATCTCTCGATCATCAAACTCGAAGTATAACTCATTCCCAGTTAGGTAATCGGTTGCGGGATAAGACTGCATGTTACGACACAAAGCTGGAACGTTTGAAGCTGCATTGATTTCATCGGCAAACCTGAAAATATAAATTGCTACTAATTATGATGACGATGAGTTGATATATGTTATATTTGTGTGTAATATATATACTCGAATTTGCACTCGGCGATCGACCGAAGTTCCTCGAAAATTCTTCTCCGCAAATCCTGAGGCACTCGTCGCATCATTTTAACATAAGAGAACACGGCCTCTAGTATTTTTTTCGTACATGGACCATTCTGGTCGCGATGAGGAAGCACCAGATTTACTGTAAGAACAGTGAAGAGCGAGTTTTGTTCGTGATTTACGCTCAGTCGATCGCACATTTTTCTCTCGCGAAAATAGTGGCTTAGAGAGCCTCTAGCCTCGAGGTTCATTAGATGGCAAATGTAATGAATTGGTTTACTCCTGTACAAATGTTTTGACGGTGGCAATATCCATTTTAACTCTATCTACAAATATGAATAATATTCTATTATATATTATCTTCGTGTCCCTTCCTATAAATATAATATGGCACATTTCATATTATTTGAAAGAATTTTCGATCGTTTTTCCTGCTGAACATAATCGCACCTCTTGACAGTTGGTAACAGATTTCACTGTATACAATTTTCGGAATTTCAGGGGATTAAACGAGTTGAAGCCGGTGAATTTTGAAAAATCGTAAGGCGATAGATGATTCATTGGAAGACGAGAGAAACAATCTTTTACGTATTTTTCCAACGTATCCAACGACAAAGTGGCCTGAAAACAAGAGATTTTGCTTTATACAGTAACAATTACACATTTTATATATGAAGATAAATTTAAATTTTGAAGGTTTATGATTCTGAAATATAGTTACTTGAACAGCTAATGTCACCCTATTTGCACTGTAATGTCTCCTTTTAAAAGTGATTAATTCGGAATACAACTCTTCTCCGCTAACGTTGTCGCGCAAAGTTACAAGATTGCCAGAAGCGAATTTTGACGCTGGATGATTGTCTTTGGGCAAGATGCGAAATAGTTGTCTAAGTCGGTCGTAGTCTGAAGCTGAATCCACGTGAAATTCTGGAAAAATATTAGTTATAAATGAGCATAATTATAATATACATATCATTACCATTATCGACGGATTCACGCTCTCGTAAAATCGTTTCTTTTCTCAGCGATGGGTTTATGAACAAATTTGCAATACGATCCATTGCTGGTTGCAGATGATCAGGATGTATTTGAAAAATGTATTTTGTTCTCTCGTAGCCGGTATCGGCAAGTAACGAACCGCCTCTATCTTTAATGAACTTAGCATATTCATTTTCCTAAAATATAATAACAATTAAACGATTTTTGGTTCTAATTTCTTCACTTTTTTTAATTCTACACAAATAAGTACATTTTGTTGTGGCTTGATTACGCTTTTATTTAATAGATTCGTTATAACTATGTAATTATAAATGATCATCGTACTTCTGGATATTTTTCCGATCCCATTGTAATGACGTGTTCGAGAAAATGAGCCAAACCTTGTATAGTTGGTGGATCGCTAAAACTTCCAACGTTAACAGTTAAACCGCAAGCGGCCTGTAACGTATATATTATATCTACTTATTTTTATTATTATTATGACTAAGTGATTTTTTTGACATTCGAAAATATTTTTGTAAATACCATTTTCCCTACAAAATCGTATTTTGTATCTTGTTTGTTTCCATTAGTTCCTTTAGTTACGAAATCTGAGATTAACAATGCCGTTAAACCGTTCTCCAATTCGATAACTCTGAAAATCGTGCAGTAAAAGATCCTTGGATATTAATACAAAAAATAAAATAAAATAAAAAAACATTCTGATCAATTATTCATCATATTATTTACCTGTACTCCTTTCTATCGCATCTCGACTTTACAGGTGAATTTACATACATCACTTTCATATCACTACTATTTTTTACGCGATCTTTTTCCATTTTATTATTATGTTTTTATATCATTAAAATTATTTAAATAAATGATATTAGTAATTATACACCACAAAATTATAATAAGTCAAGTTATTGATTGTCTAAACCACTTACTAAAACGTATCGTAAAGCACTAATACATTTATACGAATGATGTAGTTGTGCAATAATCGATCTAAATATTTATTTTTAAACTCGAGGTTTGTTGCACTTGTTCTCTCGGTCAATATAGTCCTACTGTGTGTGTGTATATATATATATATATATATATATATATATATATACACGTTTTATATGCAAACGATATATTTTCATAATAAATTTCAGTTCGGATACATGAAAGTCCCGCTGTGGCGATTTAAATAAAATAAATATACAATTTTAGCGTTACAGTTTTCGTATTGAAACATTCGTATTTTGACTTCTACAAAATAAATAACGACTAAAGATATAATTAAATTTAATTAATTAAGACCTTCCATTCATCAGAAGCTTAGCACCGATTGTCGTATTTAATTAAATCCATAATAGCAAAGCCCATCTACAGTGCATGTAAGTTTAAAATATTTTGTATACTTGCCTGAGATGCACTTCTATATTTTCAAATTCTCGCGCCGAATCGCCATGATAGCTCGTCAGAAAACTTTCATAAATTACCGCACAGCTGACGGCAGTCCACAACAATAGGTATACCTGCATTTCCAGTTCCACAACAACAGCGTGCTATATGTAAGCTGTTCCTCCACCGCAGTTCTCTCTCTCTCTCTCTCTCTCTCTTTCTCTCCACAGTCCATAAGTACGCACACGCCCAAAACTGCACTATCCAAAATACACACCATAAGTATAATCACAATCATAATCATCAAGCCAGAAATCAAGAGCCGCAGTCGCTGCTGCAGACTGCCAAACAAAACATGGACGCCGTCGAGGTAAATACGTCGGAGGCGCAGCAGCCGGACGACGTAGACATGCCGGCCCAGCTCGAAATCTGCCGTGTCTGCCTCCTCGGCAACCACTTGATGCGCGGACTCTTCCACCAGGACGTCGTACCGAATCTCTCGGAGAAGGCCATGAGCTTCGCCAACGTTAAGGTTAGGTTGACACTTTCTAGGTTATGGATTTGCTGATTCTATACGATTTTCCCTTGTTTTCGAACGAATTTTCAGTTTTGGAAGTAAGCACCGAGTGGAAAAGTTGTTCGGGGTGACGAGGTTTTATTTTTACTGGGTTGTGACTGTTGTGGAGGTATTAGGCTGCAGTTTTGACCTCTGGGATTTTGTTATTGCTCAATTGGTTTTTAACTGGCTTATGGCCGTGACAATTCAATTCGTTAATTTGTTGTAATCCTTATATGTAGCAGCAGCTGATGTTTCCGAATTTTATCAGAAATTATTAACAAAAGTTTTTTAGTGTTTACTTACACTTTTTTAACACTCATATACCTGTTGAACAAGCTTTATGCTGTGTCTATATATATGACACATACTTTCAGACTAGTAGTGTAGAATCTTGAAAATTCCAAAGCCATAAGTTTTATTTTGAAAGAATAGCAGTATTACTTAGATATTATCGAAATTTTACAGATAATGCCTGGAGATGGACTGCCCTCACACATTTGCTATGATTGTACGGACAAGCTTGATTCAGCCTACAAATTTAAGCTGCAGGTTGAGCAGGCTGACAGCATGTTGCGGGAGAGATTGGATTCACTGAATATGAAGGAAGAACTCTTCTTCAGTGATGTAGACGTGAACTTGCCATCTCATAGAAATGATATAGGAGGGATAACGGAAGAAAGTTTGCTTCTGAAGGATCACATGGACTTGTTAAATGTTCAAAAAATAACCCATCACGAGAATATCTGTCAGAGTCAAGATATAAAAGGGGAAGACCTGGAAGAACACAAAGATCATCAACAGTTACTTGAAAATGATCAACACATGCAGCTTCAAAGTGATGAAGAAATGCATAAGATCCACAATGAACAGCAGATTGAGAGTCAAGTCAGTGAAGCTATACAGCACGTGTCGGAGGAACACCACAATCAATCATTTGAAACACAAGAACTTCAAGAAATGATGTTCAAAGAAATTAGTCATCAGGAAGAAATGCAAGAAGCATTAAACCATGCGCAGCAAATGACAATGCACGAACATAATTATGTAGCAGAAGTACAGTCTTGTGAAGTTCCGAACAAGGATGAATCAACCATCAAGGTAATTGAAATTTGTTGTCAATCAATGCATACTATTAGATTATATTTGTAATTTTTCTACGTTTTTTTTTATTTCATGTATTTTAGGAATTTGAACTAAACGATAAGGAACATGCAGAAAACAATGTAATGAATGAAAGTATCCAAATTCATGAAGTGCCAGAAGAGTCTTCTCCAGTAGAAGGAACTCGAAGAAGTAAACGTAAGATAAATCAAAGGAAATTACAAGTCGACAGAGATTCAGATGAAGACAACTACTTTGAAAATCTTAATCTAAGTTCTAGATTAAAAAAGGTTCAGTCTGAAAAGTTAGACAAGGTTTACTTTGTTTGTTATCTATGTGACAGACAATTTATGTCAAAGGATGTTTTGAAGGAGCATATGTATTCTCATGAGGAGGTAAAAAAGACTCTGTCCATGTCGAAAAAGCAGACAGAAAAACTGCCGAAGACACCAGAAAAGCAAAATACTGAAACCGCAAGCCCGACGTCGTCGAAAACACCGTCCAGTGGTAAACAACCAAATACCTGCCCTCATTGCGGAAAGGAATATCTTTATGTTATTTCGTTTAATAAACATTTGAAGCAGCACGAAAGAGAAAAAGGAAAGGAGATGAAGGAAGAGCCTATGCCATTAGAAGTTTCCTTTAAAGAAGACGAGAAATCTCTGGATTTCGATGGCTATGCAGACAATGAAGCAATTGGTTCAGAAAGTGAAGAAGAAATTGCTGTTAAACGGGAAGAGGAAGTTTCAATAAAAACAGAATCAATGAAGAATGGCTTGGTCAAATGTAACGTTTGTGAAGAAGAGTTTGACACAATTGATGGACTTAAAAATCACCGTTCGCTACACGTTGTTGAAGGAATTCTCACTGAACCAGCTCTACAGGATGATACTGAAAAAGTTGAAGCATTAGGTAAATGATTCATCCGTGTTTATTCTTTTAATAAAGTCTTTAAAGACAATCATTTTTGTTTGTTTTTTCTAGATGCGAGCAACAATTTATGTGATAATGAAGAGCAAAATGATTCCAAGGTTGAAGACTGCAGAAATTTGAGCTGCCCGCACTGTTCAGCTGTTTTCAGTCATAGGAAAGCTTTGGCTCGTCACATAGACACCCATAATAGCAACAAGTACGTCTGTAAGCTTTGTCATCAGAGCTTTATGCGTAAGGATCATCTACGCCGTCATGCCGAAGCACATGGCAACAGATTGAAAAGTTATAGGTGCACCCAGTGTAACAAGAGTTTTGGTAACGAACTGACTTTGAGAAATCATCTAATAGCCACGAATCATAAGACGATAATGCATGGACAAGAATACGATCCGAACAAGAGAATCAAAAGGGTGGCTGCTAAAGCTGCGCAGAAAATTATCGACCAGATTAAGACTGATTTAAATTCAGACGAATTCGAGGAGGATAAAGATGATAATACTGAGGATCATAAAGAGGAATTGGACCCTCCTGCAGAAGAAGAGATCGTAAGTCCTGGAACATTAATTATATTGGCAAACAAACTATTTTTTTAAACTTTAAGCTGAATTGTTTGTTTAATTTTTAATATTTCTATTCCAGGAAAGCACATTATCAGCAAAGAAACAGCCGCGAAAGGCTAAAGCTCTGTTCTGTGCGACATGCAATCAGAAGTGCACCTCAAAACAAGCTCTCATGAAACATATGGAACAGCACATTAAAAACGAGAGTACAGTAAAGCAAGAAAAAGGAAACAAGCCAGAGGAATCGCGTGAACACGATGTTAACGATGAAGAAAACGAGGAGGATGACGACGACTTCGAAGGTGGTCTCGACTGGCCGATGGACACTCATGAATGTCCCACCTGTAAGAAATGCTACAGTACCAAGAAATCTCTTCTCCGACATCAGCTGCTGCATGAGGAACCGAACTTTGAGTGTGACATCTGCAATGTCAAGTTTTATAGAAAGGATAAGCTTAAAGCACATTATGATAAGTGCTCGGAAAAAAATCCGGATCAGGTGCGAAAGTGCAACATTTGCGGGGATACTTTTGAAAATAATGATATTTTGAAAGAACACAGAGCTAAACACGTAATGGAAGGAATATTGACGGAAGAAGATCTGCGAGAAATCGAACCGAGGCCAGAAGATAGAAATGCAGAGAAGACAACGCGGAAAAGAAGGACGGACATCGTTGGACTTGAGTGCACTGAATGTAACAAGCGATACACCTCCAGAAAAGGATTGCTTAGGCATATACAGGTCAGTAAAATTTTTGTTTTTGCTTGTAATATTCAATTTTATCCATACATTTTATTACAACAAAACTGATTGGTACAGGTACATGAAGGTAAAAAATATCTGTGCGATATTTGTCCCAAGAAATTTTATAGGCGAGAGCATTTGAAGATTCATGTCGCGAAACACAACATGGTCAAACCATACAAATGTCCACGATGCACCAAACGCTTCATTAAGGAAGAACAGCTGAACAACCATATAACCAAGCACGACAAAACGTTGAACAAAAAGGCGAAAACAGATTCCTCCGATACCTCCAAGAGATTCTTGTGCGAAATCTGTTCGAAGAAATTTACACAATCCACTACTTTGATAGCGCACTTGCGTGCTCACAATGGTATCAAACCTTACGTTTGTGAGGTCTGCTCTCGGCCATTTACGACGAACGCGTATCTTAAGATGCACATGAGAACGCACACGCAAGAGAGGCCCTATATCTGCCAGTACTGTTCGAGGGCGTTCGCGCGAGCTGACACTTTAGCTAACCATTTGACGTCGCACACGGGCGAAGCCAAGTACCACTGTAAGTATTGTTCGAAGCACTTCAGACGATTGAAATCGTTGAAGGAGCATGTATTCATTCATACTGGTCAGCGTCCGTATGCCTGTCCTACTTGCGACAGGCGGTTTAACAATAACGGCAGCAGGTACGCACACAGTAAGCGCTGCAAGCAAAACGTCATGCAGGCGGGCAACGCGGAAATCACTGTGCATAACATCAATGTTGAACCACAAGAAATGCAAGAGATGCAGACTATTCAGGAGCTGCAGGAACATCAAGTCGAGCAGAATGATCAAGAACAACAGCTGCAGCTGCAACAAGAACAACATGAGCAGTTGCAGCAGAGTCAATTACAGCCCCAGAGGATACATCAAGCCACTATTAGTCAGGCGCAGATTATCAAGGGCCAAAATATCAAGACTATCACCATAACAAGACCAGATGGTGGATTAACTCAGCAGCATGTATTGGGACAAGAGATTCTTATGCCGCTGATATTGCCGCTTACGGTAACGCTCACCGATGTAGGCGAAGAGGTGATTCTACCAGAGGGCACTAAAATTTTTACAACGTAAATCATTCAAAAAAAAATTGTGGTTGTTGGCGATGGTCTGTGATGAACTGTGCGATGTCTGCGTCGTGAACCAGGAATTGAGCAGTGTCTTGTATTCATTTTAGATTTATCAAAGAATCTAATTTATTTTTAAATGATCAATACTAACTCATGAATCATGTACTAGAATTAATAACATTTAACAACAGGACACATGCTTACGATCTGGAGACTTTTAAGATAATTGTATAATAGTGATATCGGATCAGTGTATTATGACTATGTAATATAGGCGACTTATTTTTTTTACGATGCGTGAATACGATTAAGTAAGGTACCCTATACGCAAATAATTTTCTTCCATTTTTCCTTTTATTTATTTTATTTTATAGAGCTTTTTACAAAAAATATATTTCATATTTTTTAGAATTAGTTAGAAAACTAAAATTATGAATATTGATTTTAAATCTGAAAATTTAAAAAGCTTCAGAAATAGTTATAACCTATTATATAAGTCATTGTTTAATTGTTTCAATAGTTTAGTTTAGGGTACCAAGAATAAATGAAAAGTTTTTTATAGCATTGTGACACTAGAGATGTATTGAAAGTTTTTGAAATATTTTCAAAATCTTTGCTATCAAGTACTAATGATTTATAAGAATGAAATTTTTCTTTTAACGTTAATTAATTAAAATCTGCATTACGATTACTATTTTATTTTGTTAAATATTATAAATTGAACTTTGTTATACTCTTCATTTGATGCTAAGCTACGTTAAACGCTAGCTTCTGAAAAAGCAAAAATTGATTTTTGTAAAAGAACGAAAGCAATGTTTGTTATGAATAGACTTTAGCAAACTCTATTCATTTATAAAAACGTTTTTAGTTGAAATTTTTAAAATAATTGTGCAAAAAAATTTTGACATATAGTCTTTACATTTTTAGAGAAGTAGTTTTTAGGATTTTTTTTTTATTTTGTAGCTGAATTTGCTCGAAGTAAAATATTAAGTCTATTTTCTTTGATTATATTGCATTAAATTTTATGCATAGTCTTTAGAAAGATATAAACTTGCGAATTTAAGTTAAAATACGTAAACATTTTTATAAAAAAGTAAAATTTATATTATAACTTTTATGTAAATATTCCTTGACATTTTGTATAGAAAAGTAATGTAGGCATATATAAGTCATCTTATTGTTATAGACCAAACCAAGATTTTATAATTGTATTAATGTAAATTATTCGCTTTTGTAAATTTTAATATCACAAAGCACTAAACGTCTCTTCTTTATATAACGTGTAAGCAACTATGAATTAAAATATACAGTTGTCATATCTTTCCAAAGTTGATTTAAACTATATAATCAGTGATAATGACTCTTGAAACTATTTGAACCGCGATCGTTAAAATTTGTAAGAAAATTTATTTATTAATTGTACAGATTAAGGAAACTTTGTAACTGTTACGTATTTACGTAATAATGACACACATAGTTTAAATTTGAAATAAAGTAAATTTACTAAAAATTTGTACTCTACTTTTTATCACGGTTCATTAGAAAAATAATAAGAATCATAAATTTTACTTTACGAATTAAAATTACGCATGTGTACATTTATTTAATCAAATTATCAATTAAATATTAATATATATTTAATATGCGAAAACGTATACCATCAAATATTCAGTTGAATGGGAAAATAAAATCTAAAACCGCATGGTGTATTAGCATGTGTGTATATACCTACATATATATGTATACACACTGCATGCTTATACTCGCATGTATAATACTTATATATAGCGATCAGCTGATTGAAACACGTGCATGCGGTTATGTTCTGAAATGTTCGTTTTCTGAAATCAAAAAGCCGACAACAATACAAATTGAAAGTTGTCATGAAGTTAGAAGAAACTTGTTTACATAGAAATTTAGTTAAGTTGTTTAAGTGATTTAATTTTATTTGAACAAATAAAGTTAATTGTACAGCCATGTTCAGTGCAATCAGAAATTTAGCAACGTTTGTCGGCAGACGGAGCGGGAAAGGCAACTCTAGGGCTCCGAGAAAACCAAAGCCTAAGTTTAGTAAAAAGAAAAAACTCAAAGCTATGCCAAGTAAATACTCTAATAGTTACCTAAGTTATTATTGTTTTTAAAGCTTGCGTTAGTGAAAATAACCTCTTTTTTAAATAAATTCCACTCGCAAAATAATTATTTTAAGTTATAAAAATGAATTTTAAAGTTTATTTATTTTGGTTCTAGTATATGATTATAAAATAAGCAAACCATCTGACCACAGAGTTTACGTTTGGGGTTTGCAAGATCATGGAGCTCTAGGTACTGATAAAAAGCTTTCTCATCGCAAAGGAGGCGCTGCTTATTCCGGATATCCACATCGACTAAGTTTTGGAGAATACTATCATGTAACTGATGTTGCATGTGGTTATGGATTTACAGCTTTTGGCGTGAAAGCTAAAGATCATAGGATTTTATATGGAACTGGTATTAATTCAGATTCACAACTTGGTAAGAACATTTATATTTTAATGTGCAGCAATTTTTGTGTTATAATCTTACTTATTCTTGTGTTATACTATAAATTTTAGGATACCATCCAAAGGATGACAAGTTAAAGAGACCTGTTGTTCGAGAACCAAGACCTATTTTTATTCCTTTGAAAGGAAAAACTGCAAATATTTTGGGATTATCAGCTGGTAGAGCACATTTACTTGTGTTAACAGATGAAGGTCTTTACACATTAGGAAACAATGGTTATGGACAATGTGGCAGGCCAATTATAAACAATGAAGATTATTTGAAAAGTAAAGTTGTGAATTATATACCAGATATCAAAGGCACAAAAATTAAAAGTGTGACTGCTGGCCAAGATCACAGGTATACACATATTTTTTCTCAAGTCATTCAAAGTATCTTGTAAACTGTCATCATCTTAATATACTAATTCTAGTATGCTTGTAACTGAAAATGGAGAGGTATATTCATTTGGTTGGGGAGCTGATGGCCAAACTGGTTTGGCCCATTATCATAACGAATATAGACCTTCATTAGTGAAAGGAGATCTATCTGGTGAAAATATCATTAAAGTAGCATGTACTGCTGATTGTGCTCTTGCACTTTCAGGTTTGATTAAATAATTGTTATTGACTATGTAATTAATCATTGTATACTACGTATTTTTTACTTATAAGAATTTATTTTGTTCAGACAAAGGCAAAGTATTTGGATGGGGAAATGCAGAGTATTCACAGCTACCAGCTCAGAGTGATAGTCAACAAATTAACATTGCAACGCAATTGAAGAGCTGCGATGATTTAGGCAATATCATTGATATAGCTTCTGGTGGAAGCTTTTGTATGGTTTTGAATAGTAAGTAGTAATTGTTATGTTTATTTTATCAGTAATAAATAATCAATTCTGAATTTATTAATTTCTGATATCTCTAGGCGAAGGAGAGGTTTATGTTTGGGGATTTGGAATACTTGGATTGGGCCCACAAGTCCAAAAAGTTCTGAAGCCAACACTCGTTCCGAAAACTCTCTTTGGTATAAATCCATACGAACCTGACACAAAGGTACAATAAAGTTGACTGAAACATTTTGTGTAGAATTTTGAACACTTTTGAATGATCTAGAATGAATGTTATTGCAGATAGTCAAAATATTTTGTGGAATAAGTCAATTAGGAGCCATAACTAATGCGGGTCATCTTTACATGTGGGGCCGCAATCAATATGGCGGCTTAGGACTTGGAAATTACAAGGATCAATTCTTTCCATTAAGGGTAACATTTGAATTTTAAATTGACTATTAATGATTTCATATTCGTACATTACGATAGGAACGTACTTTCACAGGTTTCCATTGGAGGGATAGTCAAGAAAATATCCTGTGGAGTCGACCACACAGTATCAATTTGTAAACCTTTTATTTAAACAAATAAAAAATTACTTTTTAAATATTAAAAAGTCACGGTTATACATTTGTGAAAAAAATTGTTTAAAAAATTCTAAAATTTGTACAGATACACATATATAGACTTAAGATTAAGTGTCTTTCGTAATAAAAAATGATGTTTTAAAAAATACGCAATTCTCTCTCTCTCTCTCTCTCCCTATAACACGATGTAGAAAAAGCATTGATGGGATGAAGATAGTCGAAGGCGCTTTTATTTTCCGTTCTGTTGTTTGTGGCAGTGCGACGTCGAATGATTGCATATACCTTATACGTATAGTAATGGTTTGTCCATACTTTAGAGCATTAGCTGAGCGTGCAGTAACAGTAAAAGCAAAGGAACCGCGAATAACGTACTGGCACCGCTCTTACACACGAGGTTCTCAAAGGAGATCGTGTACTTGACGCTGTCTGGATACCGACACAATTTTGGATCTGAAAAAAAAGTTGTTTTATGTTTATTTTAATTTGTAATCAACTCTTAAAGAGGATGAACTTAAAATGAAATGTTGATAAGAATGAAAAGAAAATCAGTGTGAAACTTACCGTTGCACGCGAAGGTACTGGGACCAGTGGAGTTCGAGCTAACAGACACATAGTACGGTTTGCACAGATGCAGGTAGCTTGCGTCCTCGCAGTTCATTGTGATTATGTGCGAATTGCTCGTGAGAGAGATACAGTTGGCGGATGTCGCAGCTTCGCTCGTGTTCACGTGCAGTAGGTCGCGCGACGAGCAGACGCGAAGCAAACCTATGCCTGAGGCTTGGATCTGAAAAATATGAGGAGTTAAAGCTTTGAAGTTGTCATGACGGGAGCAAAATTTTATTATAGCTTATTCAGGGCGGTTTCAGATTTTTTCTTAACCTTTGAATCCTTTAACCGAACGATTTTTTAGAATTAGTTATGCACACGAGTTAGAAAATCGATTATTGCAGTAACAAAGTAAGCCTTTTTTTCGTGTATCTTATCGTTTGCTGGTAACACTATAAGCTATATGAAATACTATATATAATATTGCAACTGATGCAGTGTCCGATTGTACTTACCCTTATTCTTGGCGGATTTTCCGTATCGTCACTGGAGAAGTAATTCGGATGAATTCTGTAAAAGTTTGATCCGCCAGGAACGACCGTTTCCATCAGAGCTTTAGACGATCGTGGATCAGTGGATTCGTAGTCGGCGCCGCATTGTGTGTTAACGAGACGTCTTGGAACTGGAATTACATTACGTTTTTCACACTATTTTTGGACAAAAAGCATTGCATTGCTTGATATAAATACTCACTTTGCTTGATTCTCGTTTGCAAGGAATCGACTGCGGGATACGACTCGGTCGTTTCGCCGATGCTCACGGAGAACAGATCATTGTTGGACTCGCGCACGTACTCGCCCCATCGATCCTTCGATCCGTAGGTCAAGAAGAGGATCACCGCATCTGCACGTTGATTTAAATTTAAAAAAAAAAAAAAAAAAACAGCTTGATATATAGCTAAATAAACACGACAATAATTATTATTTCTTACCAGGAACTTCCTCCTGCATAGTCTTGATGGTCGACAAGCAATATTCCTTGTCGCTCTGGGGTGCATTGGTCTGATACGGCACGAACAGGACGACGTCAGATTTGCCACCTGCTCTGCCCTGTCGCTTTTCGTCGTTCAGTTTGTTCGTCTGATAAGTGCGCAGCTTCTCCAATGATCTCGACAGCTCGAAGCCTTTCATGGGTACTGCAAATTTCAGTTGTTAATCCATTTTTGTGCGTGTAAAAGTGGCAGAGGGTATCTGTATATGTATACTACAGGGGTGGCAGAAAAGAAAATTACGTTTCTGGTAGTTGGTCAGATTGAACAAGTAGTGGAAGTCATTGGGATCGTAGGTGGAGTTGATCATGATCGAGCCGTCCTGTCCATTGATGATCGTGACGTTGCTGTTGAACTTGGAAATGCTGAGGCCGCTCAAGAGCTGTCTAAAAGATTACAATGGGAGTACGATAAATTAACATTTCGCGCGGGAACAGGCCGAGATTGCAAAGAGAGGGAAAACCTACGAAATAATCGGTTTGATGTTCTCGAACGGCCAGCTCGTGTCAAGGATAATGGTCAGATCGATTGCGGGCTCGCTGACGTCAGCGAAGCTATTGAAGGATTTCCTGTTGTCGCATGTGTCGCTGTTCATCGTCGCTGAAACAATGCATCATTCTCGGTATATAGCTAGAATCCTTGGCGGATATATATATATATATATATATATATAAGTGTATCGATTATATTCGCTGCACTCACGCACGAGGGTTCCGAGTTCGTTTACCGCCTGGGTGGCGAATTTCTGGATGGCTTCCGACGAGAAGGTGGCCGTCGCTATCCCAGAGCTGAGGATTATCGCGGCGTTGTGCGTCTGGAAAATTAGCGGGAAACAAATTAAAATTTGTCTTAAATTAGATACCCCAGCAGCCCAGCGGCAATAATATTTATTTTCAACCTCTTGATCATTCCCACGGAAAAAAGGTCAGACGAAACGAGAGTATTATGCCAAAGCACAGAGCAGCTACATCAGTCTCAATATATCCTGGCCGCAAGCACGCGAATCAAGCCTTAATTTCCAGGCGCACTTTCCCTCTCGGTACGCAGTATCATAGCCTTCTCTCTATAACTCCGTCTCTCGCATCGACTCACCTGGTTAGTGAGTAGCGGAGTAGGGGCTACGTCGTAGAGCTGCGCGCGCCTGTTGCAGGCTCTGTTCTTCCGATCGAACAGACCCCGATCGCTGTAGTACATGTCCAGGACCTGCGACAGTCTGAGTCCGCCGATTTTGCTCGGGTAATAGTTCGGCAGCTCGTTCGCCAGTATGAGGCCGTCCAGGTCGCCGCGCACCTCCGAGGCCGTCATCTCGAGGTTCTCGTTGCTGTTCAGGAAGTAGTACAGCGGCTGGGAACTCGAATTCCAGTTGCCGTCGACGCCGAGGATGTAGCGACCCGACAGCTGAGGCCCTTGCAGCAGCGCCACCTCCGCCAGGTCACCTATTTTTTTGTTCAACACACGAGGCGAGTTAGTTTTGAATTTTTGCGTTAGCGATCTGTCCACGGGGGTGGGAGAGGGCGACAGGATTTAGGGGGATGTCGCCGCGCTAAGTAACTCTCAAGGCCGTCCGCTGAGCTACAAATTCTGATCAGCATTTGCATACATGGATTCGCGGCAGGGCATAATATACACGCGTGCGGTAGGCCGGTTATTTTTGGAGGGCAATTTATTATAACACATAGTATTGAGTGTTATTTTCGAATCTCGCGGCGTCACACACAACAATACCGAGGATCAGTAAAAAACCCGTGGAGCGATTTCAAATGGAGAAAAAGAGTGCGCAGAAAGAACTCATGTTTAAAACATCACTCTGACCGATCTCTGACATGATCTACTTACGACCTTATAATAGAGCGCGCATTATGCATTCGGCGCGAAGTTTGAATCTGTTCAATCAACTCTCGGAATAGCGATGTCTAATATGTAGTACAGCCCTCTTGGCGAGGTTCTGATGACCGACATATAAGCTAATTATAAAAACTGAATTTCAGGTAGAACAGGTCGAACTTTTCGAAGCTTCGAAGCCAATCGATACAGCAATATGCGCATATACTCTATGCAAATTCGAGAAACGGCGAAACACGTGCTCGTTCACGATGATTGCAGGTCTCTGCGGCTCAGAGTAGAGGCAAACAATACGGGTGTATTGTCTGCAGTTTTTCTTCTGAAACAAAATTTAAAACTTCCAACATATTAGGGGGAGTAAGCCCGTACCAGCCAGAGTTCCGAGGAACTTGTTGACCACGCTGGCGTCGTTGGAGTAGCTGGTGACCCGCTGCTCGGTCTGCCTTATCAGATCGCCTATCCTTATCTGCTGCGGCGTCAGACCTGCCGCTATTCCCGCCAGCACTGAGCCGCCGGAAACGGTGCCCCACCTGTGTGTTTCGTTTTTACATTTAATTTCTTTTAAGCGTCGTATTCGCCATTGACTTACATTATTGCTTTTAGAAATTTGCGTACAGCGCTTCGAAAGGAGCCTCCACCATACTCGTGCCAGCTCATACGTATTATTATTCTTATTGATTTTGAAAAGGAAAAAAGCGCCGGAAATCGCACTTTTAGCCTATATACATTGAGAATTTTTCCTCGTAGCGTGAAACGAATAAACATAAGTTTACCGTGTTTTGACGACTCCGTTTTCCGTCGGGCACCTGCTGTGCGGCGGCAAGTCCGTGAGTCGTGCGCTGCTCGGATGATTCGGTGGCAGCGCTGGGTACAGGGAGTTCGGATCAACTATGTCGGCTTTGCTCATCATTTCCCTGATGAAAATAACATTGCAATATGGGCCATTAATTCGTATAAACAATGCTTCATCTCACATTAAGTATAATAGGTGACTCACAGTTGTTCGGCTGTCAGAGTTTCGACCTCTTCCTTGACGTTCTTCTCCTGAAGGTCGACACTTCGGCTATATCTTCTGTAAGCGTAGTTGGCAACTTTGCAAACCCGACTCTCGTCGCCGCGCTCGAAGATGTCGATACTGCTCGACAGCATCGAGTGCAGAGTGCACTGAAATTTCAATTTTCGTATAACAATCATATAATGAGAAAAAATGAAAAGCAGAGTCATCGCGATATCGTTAAATTGTAGGGTGGCTCACTGATTGACTCTAGTATGTAGTACGATGCATCCAATAGAAAGTGAGTTTATCAATCAGCGGGACGATCAAGAAAAGCGAAACCGGATCGACAAAATCTAATCGCTCGCTGCACCGGTTCCCAGAAATCGAATGGGTATAGTCAAAAAGTAAACAGCAGCGATCGGTTATTATAGTAGATTACTCACCCGTTCGAGCGCGGAAATACTGTTGTTGGGAAAGGTGACGGCGTTTCCGGGGATGACGCGCAGCGTCTGCGCGTGCCGGAAGAACTGCTTGCCCAGAGGCGCGTACGGCATGATACCAGCCTGGGGCTTGACTCGCGGGTTCCTCACGATGCCGTCCTGGCGAAAGCTGCAAGATGAATCGATTCGTCACCGCATTTGCGTCTCTATCTCTCTCCCTCTTTTCGCGGGATATTTTTGAGCTCACCGGTGCAAAATAGCCGTGGACAGCTGTCGCAAGTCCATGTTCAAGCCCGGCGAGTCCTCGATCTTGCGGATGATGGCGATGAGCGTTTCCATGCTGTGCGGCAGGAGGTTCCATTTCTCGTAGCTGTCGCCGTCGTAGCACTCGATCAGCGACGGGGATATGTTCTTGATCGCGTTCTCCTGGCAGCTCACTCCCGCGACTGTGCAGTCAGCAAAGAGTCATTACTTTTCGATTTGTGTATGCGATTCGTCAACGAATGCTCGCCAGCGTTGGCCACCAGAAGTATTATTTTTAAGGCGAATCGCTCCGCAATCGTTCGTAATCGCCGAGCGCGTAATCTTTTCTCTCTCGGGCCATGAAATGCACATGACACACTATCTGTACACTTTATAGAAGATTAAGCCTATCTAATTTTCCGCTTATCTACATGAGATTTCCCATATATTCGTGTATAACGGAGGATAAAAAATAATCTGACCGACTTGTACCCATTATTCCCATTTCTCTATATACTATATGTCGCGCGTGGCTGATCTTTGGGATTGGAGTTTGTGATGATGATTTTTTTAATGATATTTAGTCGATACGTTTATCGAATGCTCGACGAGTTGTCACTTTTAAAACGAATAAAGTCGTATCAATACATCGACTACACAAGGTTCGATGACGCACGCGGTGAGATATCGAGTTTTCGTTTTAGTTTTCCGTTAATACACGTTATTCAGCCGTTCTCGGAATCAACTCACCGACGAAGCACAGCAACACCGCCAGCCACCTCGCCTGCAACTTCATCTCTGCTCCTTCTTCCTTCGAATGTCGCATACACGCACAAATCGTAACCAACTCAAAACGAAGCAGTCAACTTTCAGACGAGGAAACAATCCGGTCGTCCGTCTACGCGCGCATGTCGTGTCCGCGCGATGCAGCGAAATTTTCGGAAAGCCGTATTCAAGTCCGTGTAGCCGAAAAAAAGTATCGGGTCTGGCGCGCGTCGCCGACGTAAGACTGAGCGCCCACACCTTTCGCGCCGTACAAAAGATAGGTAGGTATTCTCTCTGCTGTCCCCGTATCAGATAAGATACGGGGCCCTGCTTCGTTATCTCGGAGCCGGGAGCGGCGTTGTACAACCTGCTGTGTGCATAACTGTCTCTTTTTTCTGTGTAGTCGCTTTTCGGTCGCTTTTTTTCCTGCGCCTCGTTCGGCTGATGCGACGACGCGCGCACGTTTTGGGCCTGCTGTACAGGCGGCGAAGGGCATTTGCGGCTGATTATAGTACAACGGCAAACGTCACTTACACTTGCATTCGACACGTTCCGATCTATGGAATTTCGTTTGGTCGTTTATTTATCGGATGAGAGGAATTTCTCGTATATTGACGAAATAAGCGCCGCGCGTATTACCGTCAACAATCGATTTCCGGCAATTTGAGGGCATGAATCGGTAGAATGCAATCATATACTGCACTTTATAGATTTTTTATTTTGGATTCCTCGCGCTATCTTACAGACGCGTCAAATGAAAACTTGACTCATGCGTATTCACCTGTTTGAGAATCGTAAAATATAATTATGATACGCTTATACGTATAGCTTGATCGCTTTAATAGCGCAGTTATGTAAATTGCAAACACTTCGCAACGACTCATTCACCAATAATTCAGAATACCGGATTCCTTAAAATTTACACTTCTGATAGCGTATCCATGATATGAATGATCTTTCAAAGAGTCTAATTTCTAATAGTAAGAAAGATATTAATTTCTATCCTCACGTCGGTTTCTAATCATATCACCCAATACATGAAGGCGCAGCCTGCTCATCGGAAAAGTCGCTTTGAGCATGATATGATATTGATTTTATTACCCGCATTAGATTCTCCGTTGGGCGCACACGCGTATAGGGATTTCGTCGATTCGCTGCACCTGCCTAACTTTTTATCTGATAAAGAACTATTTTGTTACAGGCCACGTCCAGCGGGTGTCCTATAAATACAGGCTTATATTATATGCTTTCAAATTAAATTTTTAACTACTCACCCTCATATTATAACGTTGTAGTTGTTTGCCTTTCTATAATATACATGAGCTATTCTATGGGAAAAATACTCTTTCTTGACTTGAAAAACGGCGAAAAAAAATTGTTGGGGCCCTTCAAATTCATCGAAACTAGCCATAATTGTTCAACGAAATGCACACTTAATCGCTCTGAAGATACAATCAGAAAATGTAAAATTAAAAAAAAAAAGCGTTAAAAATGTTTGATTTGGTCAAAAAGTTACCTGCAATTGAAAATGCAGAAAAACCATGGAATAAGGTACTTACATTTTATTACGCTATTTTACAACGAATTTGAGGGGCCGAGAAAACAGTGTCACAAGGCGCTTTTCACTGTTGAAACGTGGTTTTGCATTGTTTTAAACATGTACAATTAGAAAATAAGTGATCCCAATGTGTGTGAAAAATGTTTTGCAACTATTCGCACTTATTTGAAATATTTTGCCAAATCGTGGTGAGCCCTATAAGTTCTCATAATTGTATTAAATTTTAGGAAGATTCTAGTCCGAAAATGCTTGCTCATGGAAACGATGCGAATTTATTTGATCACGTATACGTATTAATGTAAAACTATCAATATTTGTAAGATGAACTATGTTTCTTTTTTATTTTATATAATAAGTGAAAACTTGGATTGGTTTGCGTTAATACAAGATAAAAATTAGCTTTAAATGCGTTATCGATTGAAAAGGTTTCAATCGTGTTATAAGGTCTATTCGCTAATTATGTCAGATATATACATTTATACATATTATTGCTTTGCTATAAGTTAATTAAAGTATAACGCGCGCGTTTACAATCCCTTACAGAAAATCATGCAGGATTTCCTGTAGGATATCTTACACGATTTTCGCGTTTTGCAAAGACTTTCCTACGAGAATTCTTACAGGAGGATTTTACATACACAAAATTTTTACAGATTCGCAGGATTTTCTCGTTAACCGCACTATAGCGGCGGTATGCTTGGGGGCTCTTCGCGGAAGTCTTCTCCGTTGAGGTTCGCCCATTTTGCCGCTACTCTATAAAATCTGCCACATCGCGCACGGTATCCGTCCGGTATATTCCCCTGCCTTTTACGCTTGCTCCGGGTAATCCTCCACATACCTCACCAATTCACGGAGCGTCGAGTCGGCAACGTTATAAGTTCGGTCAGTTTCTGCCTTTGTCTTTCCCTTACATATTACCTCATTCCCAACTTCTCTCTTTTCCTCCCCTTTCCAACTAGTCCAGGACTATACTGATGCCACGGATAGGCGTGACGGCGGATTGCTGATAGTCAGCGCTATGAAATAATGTATACGATACACGTATCATAAGTTGTTCTTCATGGCAATTCTTATACACGCCGCGTCGTAAAGTAAGACTTATGCCACTAGTATCGTAATGTACTATTATGTATGTAAATAGCTTTATAGATCTTTCCACGGTCTATGATTAGTCATTTTCAAAGAGGTAGCTCACGAGTGTCTCTCCAAGAGAGAGAGAGAGAGAGAGAGAGAGAGAGAGAGAGAGAGGGAGCGTGAATCATACCGGACTTCCGAAAGTGAATTTTTGTGGTTCATCAAAGACTTCTTGTCATTCCATACGAAATTCGCTATGACTCCAGTGATGGAGTATTACTAATCGCGTCAAAATTTGATCATTGCAGCTCTCGCGAGGACTCATCACAGAACAAACAACTGCGATGCTATGAACGCATAATGTAACGACAACCTCGACGTTAACTGTACACAATGATATTGATTGCTCCCCTTTTATTGCACGTTTATGCATAACGGCATTATACTGCAGCGTAAATAAATAAAACATCCTCTCATAGCCATGCCCGGCAATAATCGCTAAATACAAAGCCAACTCATTTATATCGCGCGGCACCTCCGATCAAATCGACTTTCATGCAATTATGCACCTGCAACAAACGACGTGCATTCGTACACGCGTTCATTCATCAATTTTTCCCAAACGTTTGCCCACCTCGTATACGCACGCCACTGCGTACGAAGCGGAAAAAAAGAACGAAACACTCCTCGCCAATAATTGGGCCACGCATTTGGCGCTTTCACAATATACGCCTTTACACACCTCTTATCTTATCAGATAGCGACGAGCGGAGAGAGAGAGAGAGAGAGAGAGAGAGAGAGAGAGAGAGAAAAGGTATAGCCTATCAGACGAGCCATCTCAGCAGCGGCCCTGAGTCACGCGTAAAGCAGGCGCCTGTACGGAGTAGCTGGTTCACGTATATCCTCTGTCTTTTTTACCCGATCGGCAGAGCGGCCAGTTTCTGCACGGACTGCTGGCCGAGCGGAGCAGTGGTGGTGAAATGACATGACGAGACCGTACGAGTGGCTGCATCATGAGGGAGTCGAGAGCTGTCCTCCTCGTCGCCGGAGTTGCCCTCGTGCTGCTGACGGCGATTTGCGGTGAGTTGACTTATCGAGATTTGCGATTTCATTTTTTTTTTATTTATGGTTCAGTTTTTTGCTGGGGAACGGTATAGTTGTGCCGGCGATGTCGATTATAAGCTTTGCGAAAATGTGAGATTTTTAAGAAATTATACAGGTATCTTTTTGTTTCATTGCTTTTTCGAAGGAAGCGATTTTTTTTAAACTGTATGCAAGCGGCAACTACGATCTTTTGCAATTTACAGAATATGTTTACAAGAAGAAGCTCGTTTTGAAACGGTTTAGCAACTTCTTACAAAAGCGTCGATGAATGTGATATGGTTGCCGTATACATAATTATTGAGCAAATGGCTTTTCTCTGATTGGCATCGAAATGGCGATATAGTTGGAGATGTGTGTTGAGAAAAATGATATCAGTATCTCGTGTGTGTGTGTGTGTGCGCGCGTTTGAATCGAAGACTGCTGAACTTTCGTTTGCACAGTATACGAGTTGCGACAGGCGTGTTTTGATTTTAATTGTAGATACGGTGTTATACACTTTTGCAGAAAACTCCTTGGTAGAAGGATACAGAAGCCTTCCAGTAAATCTTCGAGAATGTTACACCAACAATGGCGTTTTCGTGCCGGATCTACCCCTGAATTTGCAGGTTGTTCTGGATATAATACGAAAAATCGAAAGGCGGACGTCTACGTCGATGTCCATGCGGACTTTATCTGCAGCTTTGATCAAAAGGTACAGGCCTGCTTAATATTATAATATTTGTTCCCATCGTTTATACCGAGCAATTTTTTAACGAGTATAATTTAAACAATTTTTACGTTCATACGATCAGAACTTTTACGGACATGCTTGACCCCTCGTTCTAAATCCTAAAATAAAAACTTCAACGTTCCACCCATCAGTGCGTTTGAAATAAAATTGAAATTTCCCGCAGGTTCAAGCTCGACGGCATAGTCTACTCGGACGACCTGCCGGTGAGCGAGGGCGTTTTGCGCTTCGCGGCTCGGGGTTCTCAACGCGCGCGAAACCGCATCGTCGACGAACTGGTCCCAGGCGACTCGAGCATTTTTCCCGACAAGCTGCTCACGAAGGACGAGCGATGCGTTCTCCACTTTGCTCTTTCCAACACCATTTGGGATCACTATGACCAGCTGGAGGAGCAGTTCTGCAAACCTGCCCCCACTGAACGGTTCTCTGGTAATGTTCAATATAGGTAGAGGATTTTTTTATTCTATTACGGATGTGTTGTTATTGACGTTTTAACCCTGTTTTTTTCACACCTCTGCATGTTACTTTTGTGTAACTGCTTGGCCATTATTCACGTATTTCACGCATATCGTCTGCAACGTTTTGATTTTAATAAACTCTGACGTGCTTAAAATTTTTGTTTACCATCACAACGTACACTGCGCCCAGTAAATGTCGCATCACCTTGCCGGAAAATAATGACAACAAAATACCGGCACATCTTGCTAAGACCGAATTTCTTAGGTAGATCCATATCGACAGGCAGCGACAGATGCCCGAAGGAAGGCGGTGTTGTGCTGACGCCTTTTGGGACCGTCGCACTGGGCTCCGTCATCGCAGCGATCGCAGCTGCTCTGGAACCTCAGGTCGTCAAGACGAGGCTGCTTTTGAAGATGCCCGTCGAGGACGACTATGGCAGTTTGAGGCCCAGAGCCAGGGCCAGCACGCTGTACTCCAAAGGGGACGTAGATTTCGTCGCTACTTCCGGACAGATGAATAAAAACAGGTCCATGTGGTTGGAATCCGTCACGATTTCCGATACGCAGATCGATAACGTGTGGGCCGCTACGGTTTCTGGTGAGCATTTTTAGGTACCAAGACCGCGGTACGCAAGTGCCTTGTAGTTTTGTAAGCGAAAGATGTGTGCGATGCGATATACGAAATATCCCGATCCTTTATCTTCGTTTAAAATGCAGACACAAAATTCGTTCGATTTTGACGTGTATTTTTGAATGATTAGCTCTGAAGGACTTTAATCGATGGGGCTGAAAATTTGTGTGCGAACTCCACCTATCACTAGAACCTTGTGGTTCTATTTTGAGCTTGATCCCGCACGTATACGCAGAATAAAGTTACCTCAAAAAATGGCTAAAAACGGGTTTTTGGCTCTAACGCGAAATCTAAGCATTCTCTCTTATATAGATATTTGAAAAGTACAACTTTTTCCTGTTGGTATCAAATCATGAAAATGCTTATAACTCGAATTAACAGCCCAAAATCGTTTTTCTACAGCACAAAAACCGCTGCCAATTCTTTGGCACGTAACTTCCTTCAACATTATGTATTACTTTAATATCAGAATCGTTTTTACTTCATATATAATTCTATAAAGTTTTTGTATTTTTCAGAAGAAGAAACTTTGCACGTTGGAGTAAAAATTCCTCCTACCCGTTTTTCTCCGGATCTGCTTCACGAAATAACTTGAAATTGAAGTAGTCTATAGTTATAATAACCTTGATCGATAATCATGATTTTTTAAAGAAAAGTTCAATATTTAGAAAAATTGTGCTTTATGGTGTATAATAAAAGAACGACGATTCCTTAGGAAGGAAGCAAAATCAATTATCAACCATAAAACTTTGCGGCTGCACGTTTTACATAAAAAATGTCAAATGTTAAAGTTGTAGATATTTTCAAAATACAATTTAATTTTTATCGTGACAAATATTTTTTTGAAACGCTTTCTGCCACGGAGTATTTTGTATTTAGAAACTTTTAGAAAAACAAAAAGTCCGATCATAATTTTCTTTCGGTAGAACGATTCATTAAACTTAACACTACGACGCTACAGACACGGTTTTCTATTTGCAAGCTTTATTTAAAAAGTTTCATTCAATCTGTTCGTATTTCCAAGATTTTAGAAAAACTAAACGTCAGGTCGAAATTTCCCTGTATAGAAGCTTGGTTTTTTACTACAAGCTTTATTTACAACATCCCCTTAACGAAGGACAAATTCTTAAAAAAGATTTTTTAAGTAGATAATCGCAATACAAACGTTAGATAGCGAGTGCGTTAAACGCAAAACGAATCGATATATCTGGGCTCTGTTTAATTAAATCAGTTGATAACGATTCTGTAAATCGATCGATTCGCGAGAGATAAAGCAGATTAACATACGGGTCGATGATTTTGTGGAATGTTATGCTTTCGCTCGTATAAAATTCTCAAAATTTGATCGATATTTATTTGTTCGCGGGGTTTAGAAAGTTTAGAATACGATTACATTATTTCCAAAATAAAAATGCAGAAATTGCGCGAGAGAAGTGTGACTTTAAAATATTTCCAGGTGAATTGGCCGAGATGGTCATATACCAAGGTCCCATCTACGAAGAGCGAATGTACCTCGGAGCGACAGGCTTCTGGAACAACACGATGCGCCCGCAGGTTTTCTACGTCACTCACAGACACGACAGTTTCGACCTCACTCGAGCCGAGATAATCGGCGGAATCGACGGTGAATATAGATTCATTTTGAGAATTCTTCAAATTCAAAGTTCATGTCAAATGTATATAATGTTACGCTCTTCCAGGTCTGATAATTGCCAAAAACTTGGACAAATGGATCAATAAATTCGAGAACCTCAAACTCAGTCAAGTGCTGGACATGTACTATTCGGAGAGTGGCGTGGTTTTCGACAAGTCAGTCAAAGCATGTCTGAGAGGTGATCAATTTCCGAGAATCGGACCTAAAAGTATTCTGGAGGAGCAGGTAAATAATTTCATGCATTAAACTATGTGACTTATAGGTGTAAGCAGATTGGTTCAGGGTTCGGCCAGACGCTGCGGACACTTTTACCTTTCGGAGTTTTATTTTTTTGTCCCTTTTCAGACATACGCAGTAGCTCAGGTGCTGGCCTACCTGAACAGCATAGCGGCGATGAGCGACACGGCCTTGCAGCGACTGGTCGTACGCTCGGTCGAAAACTTTGCTCGCTATACCGAAGACTACCTCTTTACCGCGGTTCAGTGCCGAAATCGACGCAGACGTCAGTCGCGCGTCGAAGTCATGGTTGCCTTCGACGGATCTTGGACCACGGAGTACACCAGAGATTTTTTGGCGTGAGTCGTCATTTTCGATTGAAAATAAAAAAATATTTCGAAAAACTTTTGTGTCCAGAGGTGTAATACGAATTTACTTGCAGGGCTCTCGTGGGCGACTTCGAGGTGTCGGTATACGGATCGAAAATGGGCATAGTTCACGGCGAAAGTGGCCAGTGGCTGCTCAATGTCACTGGCAGCCCATCCGAAGCTCACCGAGCTATCAAAAATTTGACCGATATTGCGTGTATGTTTTTTTACCTTCTCATAAAAAAAAACCGATTACCTACAACTGATGATACGAGTATTGATCTGTTTTCCTTATCAACTCAGGGCCGAAAACGATGAAACTGCCCGCAGTATTCGGAAGCATACTTACGTACCTGGACAAAACTTGGGAGGAGATACGCAACAACAATACCATAGGTAACGCCGGCCAAGCAGTCGTTATTTTAGCACCTACATTGACGCTCACTGACGAAGAAACGAAGCAAGCGTTGGCGGTGCTAAATACTATCAAAGAAAAACATCCAGAGATAAACTTTCTGTACTACACGGTAGAATCGAAGGCTGATGTATTTAAACCTTTCATACTGTCCAACGAAGATCGAATAGTGCGATCGATGAACGTCGATGATATTTCTAGACTCCTCGCAACAGGTGCGCGCGTTTTTCTTTATCGTATTCTGTATCTTATCTATTCATGTTCGGCACTAATAGGAGATAATGGATTCTAGTGCCTATCACTCTGCGACCGACTGGATGCAATAAAAACATTCCTGGAACGAGGTTGCAACTTGAGGATTACATTAACCTTTCCGAATCCAACATATACAGGCTACATCCGCAGTGGCGAGTCAAGGCTAAAAGAATTACTGTGACGGTATGAAGGAATGGAAATTGTCAAAAATACACTCTGCAATTAGGGATGCTGAATATTCTTGTATTTTTTTAGATACACGGCGTTGGCTATGGGACACTGAAAGTTTGTCATTGGAATCAATGGCGAACTAACGGTCAGCGCCTTGAAACTCAGTGCAAGGATCTGACTCAGTACGGTGATGTTTCTCTGGCAGATACTAATGTCTGCAATGAGAACAACCAGTGTCCGAATACGTACATCCAGATCCTCAATGTTACGACTACCACAAGATGTACAGGTAAAAAAAAACAATTCCACAAAGTAATTTAAAAAAATTAATGATTTTTTACTACATGCATGTTTCGTGTCTCAGAAATAGATTGCAGAACGCCAGACCAAGTACGATACATAATGCGCATGGAAAATATGCAGTGTGCATCTTCCGGAAAAGCCATCCTCGCAAACTTATTCTTAGTTACCACGCTCATTATTTTTGCTATCGTATCGTGACCCGAAAAACAGTACGAGAAACTTCGAAAAATGTATAATTTATTATTACTTAAAAGTACATATATATATAAAATTAAATTTTTATAACAAAATCACTCACATACTCGCAAGGTAACATTATTTCTTATTAGTAATTGTTAAACGCGTACTCGTACACCAACTTTAAAAGATACTGGAAATTGCTGGAGGCTGCCAAGTTGCCGAGTTCCTGCTCCGACAGAACCATATCCACAGGAGGTAGTACGTCTTCAATTTTGTTTCCTATAAATAATTCATGTTCATTTATAGTACTCTAATTAGATAAAATTGTCTAATTTCACGGGACTCGAATAGCATAGGAAAATAAAATGTACATAGGCAGAAGCTGTTATTATTTAGAATTTTTACGAAAGTTGAATAAAAATGATTAAAAAGAACTGTAATGTAAGGAATTTTTTTAAACCTACCCATTAAGTGAACGAGATCCATAAGTTTAAAGAAAGTCGTTTCTTGGATCTGTTGCTCTGGGTTTTTACTAACTGTGTCCCACTTGTCGCATCGTGCTGCTCGCGCCCATATCCTCAGTTTCAGAGAGGTTTTTTCGTCCTCCTCGGGAATGTACTCAAGCAAGTCAAGAGCCTTCTTGAAATCATACTCGTTGGATATTTGACTTTCAGCGCATGTGTACAACTATCGAGAAATGGTAGCCATTAGTCTTATACAGTCGCGCGTTTTTGAAGGTATAAAAAGTAAAAACTTACATTAATAAGTTCGGAAGGATTAAGAACTCGTAGTTTTTCGACGTCATAACCGTAAATTTCTAAAACATGGACGGGAACATCCTCTTGATGCGCAATGAGGTTCAGTTCACTGTCGATTTTTCCAATGCCTTCCCTTAATTTCTCTGCAGGTTCGCCTGAAGCCAGATAAGCCAACTTCGCCAGCGAAAGCATCGACTTTTTACGGGTCACAAGTTCCTGTTCTTCCAAGGCCAGCGAGTAAAGCGTTTTCGCAGCGACTTCGTACCCGCCAGAAAGGGCGGCTTGTACCCACGATAAAATAGGATGCTGCAAAAGTTTTTGCGTCAGTTCGGCTGCTCCTCCACGACGACATCTTTCTACTAGTTGGCCTTGCCGACCATCTTTCACGTACCTGTAGATTTATACTTTTAATAGATTACCGAAATCGTTACAAAAAATGTCAGTGTTTACCATGAAAACAGGAATCCTGCAAAATCTTGGCTGGCGAATCTTTCCATGTAAAGATCTAGTCTGTTTTTGTTATTAGTTAATTCGCAAATTTGTATCAGCGAGACAAAATCACAGTACTTCTCAGCCAACATCGCCGCGTTTTCGTATTGCTGATCTTTGACTGTGAAATAAATAAAAGGTAATTAAAAACTTGAATTCATTATGGCAATTGAAAAGCCGAGAAGCTCTCGTTCATTTGCTTACTAAGGGGCTGGATTAAACTCGTTCGCTCCGTTTCGTATTGTTTGAGAAGTACTTCAAACTTCTCCGTGCCGCGAATACTCTCCAAATGACATTTTCTTCCATCCAGAATAAGATCGATTAACCCTACCAATTGCTCGTATAATTCGTTTCGAACATTGGCGTCTGACGTATTATTTACACCGTGTTGCAATGTTAAACTTTGCTGTAAAAACAACACTTTTTATTAAACGCCATCAAAGTTTAATAACGTAATAAGAGTAGGTGCAAACCATCGTATTGAGGCAAGTCCTTAGACCATGTTTTCCAGTGGCTGCTGTCCAAGGCAAATATTCCGCGACGCGAGAACATCTTGGAGGTACGTACTTTTCAGCATTGAATTGACGATATTTGACTACTTCGTGAAGAACGCCCTAAGAAATAATTTAAATATTCAGTTTCTGAAAGAGGCCAGGCCAGTAAAGTTTAATGAAAAAAACAAAAAACAAAACTAATCTGAATTTACCAAAACAATAGAATTGACTTGCAAAATATATTGAGCTATTTGTTGAATTGGCCTCTCCGATTGCGACTGTTCAACTGCAATCTGTACTAGGGTTGGCAAGAATAGATGAACTTCGCTAACTTCTCTGTAGAAAATGTCGTTGGCAGTTAGATCCTCCGAGACATAAGCTTCGGGTTGCAAGGTTCTCTCAATCACAGAATCTATGATTTCTGTGAATCTGCAACGAGAATTGGAGCAACACAAAAATCAATTTATTAATTCTTTAATGATTTAGTTTTCAGTAAAGTAAGTACCGTTGCTGAAGATTATAAATGGTGAGCATTGCAACCACTTTTTCCGTGAATTCGCCGAGAACGTGGGATGTCGACATGATGACTCCTCGATACGTAACTGCGCAGAACTGAATGCAAAAAAGAAGAGAATATTTTTAAAATATATATAAAAAACGATATTCCAAAAGTTCAAATCACACTCTTACCCGGTTCCACAGATTGTGTTCCTTCAAAAACGTGACAAATAAATTCATGGATTTTTGTTTTCCTTCAAGCTGGTGTGGAATTTGCATAGCTAAGACAGCATTTAATGTAAAAGCTAGAAAGCAACAATATAAAATGTTATGAAATTCATTTTTGAAACAGCTAGTCTATTTACCATGTATAGCAAATTTATTTCATTACTCAAGTCTCTGTGATTTGCCCATCTGGGGTCGTTTGCGGGATAATCGTCTATTAAGTGCTTTGCCACCTGTAAAACTAAGGTATCGAGAGCAGCATCTATATCCATAATTGGCTCTTCTTGCAAGGGAAATAAATCGTTTAAAATTTCGTCGCACTTTTCCTTATTCTGACGAACGCTCAGAAGAAAAGCTGCTTGCAGCTGCTTAACACCGTCTGAACTATAAAACATTTCGTCGATCTCTTCATTGCTTATAAGAGTCACAAACTGTTCGGGCATCATACTGACGTTGCCTCCATAATCCATGCTCGCATTCACATCTGAATAGCTTCTGCAAATACGTATAACGACCGCGTTTATATAAATGCTAGCATAAGAGAATCAATTTTTTTTTCAAACGATATACTTACTGATTAAAATCATGACTTGTAAAATCAGTTGAAGAAATGGTGATCAGTCCAAGATTTCTTGTAAAAAGAACTGGAGTACCAGAGCAGAGTGCACCACCAAGAATGCTGTCTTCTCCTCTCCTAGTCAAATCTATTACGTCCTGCTCGTACTCTGACAAATCTGCAAAAAAATATACAATAATGAAAATCTAAGCATTGATTGCGTATTTTACTAACGTATAAATTGCTTACTGCTTACGACGATAACGTCTTGGTGATTATACACAATTATTTCCCAGCCCGACAAGATAAAACGGTAAGAGTGAATGATAGACTCCATATCCTCATTGTGAAATATTGGTCCAACTTTAATTGGGATGAACCATTTAAAAGAATTGGTCAACGTTGTACCGGAAAGTGGAATTAAACCGACGGCAAAGTGAATTTGTGGCGAGACATCCACACAATGAGCTGCCATAAGTACAACAATGCCCTCATCTATTGGCTGCATGTCTATTAACCATGTAACCATATTTTGCGGATTACAAGCAATTGATTCCTGAGGAAAACGATTAAGACATAAATTTCTTTTAGAATTCTTAATAATGCACATTAACTATTTCTGAACGTACTAGCAATCTTCTTTGGAAAGACTGCGTAACAAGGTGACCTATGTCTTCATCAAATTCCATTTTTTCTTGTTCCCCGTGTGGAAAAGACCAATACTGTAAAGAATTTCCAGCTAAGATAAGTACTCTGGAGCCTCTCTCATTGATCCCAGTACACACAACTTTGATGAGTTTCTGAAAAATGTAGCATATTGATCCATTTATTCATAAAAAGTCTTATGAATTTCAAATAATTAAGATTCTCACAGTCTCTTGAACTGGCGACTGAGGTATAGCTCCAAAGATCAAGGAAGACATTCTTCTACCGATACCACCAAGCCAACCCTGGCTTGTTCTCAGTACTCTGCAGTTAATGCTACCTCTGCCTCCTACACTCTGAGGTTGAAGCAATGCTACTGTACATGTCGTTGTTGCTAAAATGCAACCATGACCTGGAATATGAGTCAGACAGTCTACTTCTTGTCCTGCCAATTCTGCGCTGGTTTCCACTGACAGTTCTTCGTTGGCAATGTTGTTCCAGTAGCGAACTATACCTTCAGGTGATACTGCCATGCAACTTGGCACCTGGAGTTTGGTATAAAATTATGAAATTAGTCAATAATTCAACTGTGAATTTTAAAAATAATAAATAATGCTATGAACCTGTTGACCAGGAGGCAACCACACTGCGATGCATTCTGCTTTGTGAGCTAAATCACTCTGTGGAAGAAGCAGATCACGACACTGGGTTTTAAAAGTTCTGCGTTGTTTTGGATCATGTATAGTAGTTTTGCACTGCCACACAAGTAATCTTCTGCCACAAACAAGCCATGCCCAACCATCCGAGGACACACTAACACTAACAGCAGTATTACGTTCTACAAAAGTTAATGCTTCTGTGACTAAAACTGGCAGTGTAGAGCCAAAGTTTTCCACTATGTGATTTGCTGTTCTGCATATTACTTGTACTGATTGATTGGATCTTCCAGAAACGCTTACTCCACTGTCAATAGAATTGGTAAATGTAAGTTCAAAATACAGAAAAAGCAAAAAGAAAACATTGGTTGTTTTTATTTTTTTTTCGGTCATATCTATACTAAATAATAAATTAGCATTTTTCGAGAATATAAAGGGCTTTTTAAAATATTATAAGGTGCGACGACGTTAAATTTATTCAAAGTAAAAATTTTGTCGATTTTACTTATACTTACGAGCTGCCTTTTTTTAAAGACTGTACCAATGACAATCGTCTTCTTGGAGAGTTAACGCTTTTTCCCAGGAAACTGCCAATACTCGTTCTGTCCATCTTTCTTTATTTTAAACTACTTAGAAAAATGTTTGTTGAAAAAATACCTATGTTGCATGTATAGTAAACACACAACAAGTGCGTGAAAATGTGAGGTTATGACAGGTTATGTGCGGGGAACCGGTGACTTTCAAAGCGACTAATCAGCTGTTCGGCGCTACTGCGCATGCGTCGAATTGCTGAATACGAAAGACCGGGAGATTTTGAAAAACCTCTAGGTATTTTGTAAGGACCCTCTCTAAGGAGGAAAAACTTCAATTCCTGTTACTCCAATAAATCTCTGCAATGAAATAATAGTTTGATCTTTGACTCAGAATGTGTATTCCTTGGCAATTTAATAGGAACAATTTTCAAAATATGTATTTTGATCGAGTAGTCATAATTTATCGCTGTCGTTGATACCAAAACCAATGAATAATAAGCAGTTTTTTAATAGTCAATCCGGCTAATCGATGAACATGCCCATTTCAGTGATTTGCTCAGTTTAATTGACGAAGAGCTACTCCGTGACCTGGAATTTGCATCTGCGGAATTAGTGTATCGTCATCGATCACACCTATTTTTTTACTTCAGGCTGAAATATATTCTCGACGAGATTTAACGGAGCAACAGAGTCGTAGTTTTTTCCCATTTGCTTTCATTTCATGCTTCCCTATAGATTAGTAAACTTTATATAAAATTTGTTTTGACGTATCTATAAATCTGAAGAATAAGAAAGGTAATATATATATCTTAAACTATATATATCTTAAACTATATATATATATATATATATATATATATATATATATATTTGTACAACTATATTATTTAACTTTAGGAACATGCTTTAATCATAGAAACTAGAACTCTATAGTGAACTCTATGGCAAAGTTTGACATTTCGCACTTTTTGATGTTATCCAGTAGTGTGTCAAGTGCTTGGAAACACGAAAATTGCGCGTACAGTATATTATATGTGCATGTAGGTATATACGTATACATAACAGTGTTAAACATGCAGAAAGTTATTTACGAGTTCAAATTATGGCTTACACACGTTAAATCCTTCCTTGTATAAAAGACAGAAAACATCCGGACGACTGAAGGGTCTATAATAAAAGTTGTATATAGTTTGAAGACGACTTTGCGCAAATAATAGGTATTGTTAATACCTATAACATACTTAGCTGCTCTGGTAACTTTTCGTAAATATTTATCGAGATTTTGAATGATTAACATTCTATATAAGCCTTTCGTTGAACGCAGTGCATTTTCAGTACATTGTACACCTAGCTATATCAAAAAATGTTGGATCAACAAAATCTGTAGCTTCAAAGCATTATACTATACAATAAGGATGTGCGAGACCAGCTATAGAGATGAATCGAGATTCGATCGAGGCGCTCTGGTCTTGGTTTTTCATTGCAAGCTTTATTCAAAAAGTTATATGCAACAGAAAAACAGTATTTTCAGCTCCCACATCCCCTTAAGTATAAAGGAACACGACCTCACATTCTTTATTCGTTGTGTCTTGTGTTCGAATCGCGAAACGTTCAGGCTCGGTCACATCGATATAATAAAGCCTGGATATATTATGTGAAAGGAAATCAACCAACATATTGTATTGCTGATAATACCTACGGAGTTGTCGGTTCGGTTTCAACGGAATATGCATATAGCTTATTTTTACTTGTAGTTTTTTTTTTGCTCGAAGCCTTTTGAAGTTTCGCACTCCAAAATAAGGCATGTTGGAATAAAGCGGAAAAGGAAGATGAGAAATCGACTCGACTAAACACTCAGAATTTTGGCACAAAAAGACCGAACGTTTGGCGTAACATGAAACCATTGACAATAGAGTGTGTCAGTAGAGCAAAGTCACCCTCTGCCCCGGTGTCTCCCTCCACTACCTAAACTTTTTCGAGGCAAAGGATTGTTACCTACTTTCGACACGCGTCGCTTCTCTCTCTCTCTCTCTCTCTCTCTCTCTCTCTCTCTCTCTCCTATACAGCTTGCATATATAGGCATATCCTATTATATGTGTGTTATATACTATACACATGAGGCCGAAATCCCTTGAAAACTTGTGAAACATTGAGCTTTGTATAATGGCGTCTCCTTTCTTTTTCTGTGTGATATACACAGAGTGATATATTCTTCATAATTAACTTGATGTGCTTTTTACTCATTTTTCAAACGTCAGAGACAAAATTTTAAAAATTCGTTAACGTGTTCACGTTAATTTACGTCCGTACAGCTTTTGTGTTAAAATCAAAAGCCTTCTCTATTAATTAATCATTTTATAAAATTGCAAAATTGAGTCAAGCGCGAAGCAGCCGTTACGACAGAGCTTCGTACCCTTTATACGTCAAATGTCGTCTGTATTAAATTTTTTTGTCACATAAAGAGTTCGATTTCTTTATCTAAAATCATTATTTGTTATAAATTAGCTTTTCATAAGTCCTAAATAAATGATGTCTCTTGTATCAAAAGGAAATAAGAATTTATAAAAATTATCCTCTTTTTGACTAGCGACGTACCAGATGAACCTCCTTAAACTAACTAAATACCTCTGAGATAGCAATGAAATTTAGTACATTCAGAAATAAATAATAATAAAAAAAAAAAAAAATACTTGCAAGGCCAGGGTGGGTGGAAAAAAAGTTATAAGCATTTTAATTTGTATAATTATTTAACAAGTATATTCTTATGGGAATCGCATTTCCCGTGACAGAAAAACTTCAAGTTTATAAAAACTACCGTTCAGATTTTATTAAGAATTTTCGTTGTTAAAGATAAATGTTTGAAGAATGTTCATCCTTTTTGAAAACTATGATTATAGGGAGACATTATATAAGTGCGCTAATTTTGACTAGCGACGGTGCTAACTTAATTCATCGTGCTAATTATGACGCAGAGAAAGCCGGAAAATTACCTTCCGCGTTGTTAAGTGTCGATCAGTTTGAGGAATTTGACACGGTCGGTTTGCCAAACGATGCGGATTACGATAATCTTAAAGAGAAGTCAAATAGGCAAGTTATTCGTACATGACTCGATGGCTCCGATATATCACGAGCTAGCTTCATGGCCAACACGTTGGTAATATAAGACTTGATTTTCCCGAAATGCAAACAGCCAGCGCTAACAGAGGCTACCCTTAATTAAAAATTCCTTCGGTAATGGCCTGCTATAAAGCGACGCATGGAAACACGCGGGCCATATAAGCAGTTTACTCTAGAGCCAATAGTTACGTCAATCTTTATGCACGCGCCTCGATTTTATCCCGGATACTTAAAGTTTAAACGCACAGCCGCGCCGCGGCCGCGTAAAAAGCGTCATATCCTGGCGAGAAAACAACACAAGCTCGCGTGCATTGTGTACGCATAAAAGCACAAAGAAAAAGCGGAAATTTTCACAAACGCATCTGCGCACCTAGAGAGCATATAACTCCAGAGGGAAAGGCAGCGAAAAGAACGCGCCGTAAAAATGTTTATTATCTGTGCGAGCGCGCATTTTCGCCGAGAGCCGCGAATAACCTACTTTTACTACTGTCCGCTCACCTTCGAGCCTTCACTACTTGCAGCGGCTGAATCCTTCATGAACGTCGAATCGGCTCTTTTCGCTCTCGAGGCGCAGTACCTACCGATATATAGCGGCGACGACGGCGGCGGCTGCGGGACGCGCTCTAAAAAGCTCTAGACGACTACATACGCCGCACAGTACTGGCGACGTCGTTTGACGTCGACAATACTTGAAATACAGGCCGTTCGCTGAATGTACGAGTATCTAGGCTACATGTGCACATAGGCTGTGTCTGCAGTCTGACTCGGCTCTGCTCGAGTGAGATTGTGCAGATGCTTTTTTCATCGCCGCATTGGCCGTTCATCATTGATCTCACTGCGGAGGGAGACTATTTTGGACTTCATAATATATTTATAGCGAAGTCTAGTCCAAAAAAATGTTCGTAAAAATACCAGGTGAAGAAGGTGTCAATTTTTCAAATTCAATTATAAATGGGTACACCAACGAATCGCTCTACACGTGCAGCATCCTATTCGCCGCTCGCAATGACGTTTCAATCAGCCTGAGCGTATTTTCGTACATGCATTGTCTGCCTACCGCCGGAAACGCGCAGATTGTTTTTCGCCTCACACAGGTAGCGGTGAAGGCTAACTGGGCGCCGGAAAGGCCGGCTTATTACTTGTGCACGAGTGAAATTTTTGTCGGCTGAGCCGCTGCTGTGTTTAGTGGCAAAGGAGAGAGATTGAATTTCTCGGAATATCAAGGCCGGCTCTCCGGGAGAGTAGATTGCTGGGGGCTGAAAAGGATGTAGACCTCGTTCGCAGTGCTGTTTTTCAACCGCCTCTATGAAAAATGGGAGGGTAGATTGCTCAGATGTTTTGCCTTATTGGCTATACTTTCGTAATTGATGATATACATTAAAAACGCAGACGTTTCTGTTTCTATTTTCAAAAATGATACATTACGGCTTCTCCCGGCGAGTCGTATGCTATCTAACTGTATATAAAGTTCACGAATCCGAAATGCAAAACGACAATATTTTTAGAACAAAGAGTTCGAATATCCAATAAGATATGTATGACAGTCCGCGTGTGTATGAAAGGTGACATCCTTTGTGGCATCCTTGAGGAATGAAAACAACTTTTAAATTTCAAAGGCAGCTAGCCTACGGGAATAGGTGACTTTTGCCCCTTGTATAGTCAAGCCAAAGGATGCTGCATAGAAAGAAATTTTTATAATTATTGTGTTTAAGTGCTTCAGCGAAGAAGATGTGGGAAAGCCAATTACTACATCACATGATTTTGAACCGATTTAATTTAGAAGACCGATAGTTTGGAGATCAGAGCTAACTCCGTAATCGATTATTATCGCTTTGCTGAGTCAGTGACGAGTAACGACGCAGCAGCCTGGTGAAAAATTATCCCAGCATAAAATTAGTAGAATTTTATGCTGGGTGGCCAGAATATCTTGGAGAATCTGCGCAGAATCTACTCCCAGTGGCGACGGTACTCGGCCTGAACCTGGTGGCGAGACAAATAATAGTTAATTAAAACAAGTTTTCTCCTAAAGTTTCGATAGAATTTAAAAAATGATTAGTCGAAACTCGTTACTTGGGGGTTTTTGAGGTCGCAGAACACGAATATCCTGACGGCAACGCTCCCTGAGGTACCTGGTGCCTAGGGTGGCCAGTGTCAACGTCGTCCCCGAGAGTTTCATGAAAAATTAACAACATATTCGGTCGAGACTCATTACTCGGGGGTTTTCGAGGTCGCTGTAGACAGCATCAACATCGTCTCCTAGAATTATCTTGAGTAAAACATCATATCCATATTTAGTGGCCCCAGAAATCCCTGTGTAACGTATTTAACTTAATTAATTATCAAATTCCCACAAAACTCTATAGGAGGCGACGTTGATACTGGCCACCCTGGGCACGAGGTACCTCGGGGAGCATTGCCGTCACGATATTCGTGTTCTGCGACGTCGAAAACCCTCGAGTCACAAGTTTCGTCTCATTTTGTTTCAAATTCCTACAAAACTCTAGGAGACGACGTTGATACTATCCACCCTAGGCACCAGGTACCTCGGGGAGCGTTGCCGTCACGATATTCGTGTTCTGCGACCGCAAAAACCCCCGAGTAGCAAAACCGGACGCATTTCCATCAATAATTACGGAGTGTTTATTTATTGTAGGGTGTACACTTGTTGAATTTAAGGTTAGGGGCTCTTTTTAAAATTTGCTTTTTAAAATATTTTCAAAACCGTCCGAAAGTTAGATTTTCGGCCAGATCATCCAGCCAATTTTCTACCGCAGATATAACAAGGAGGAAAACAGAAAAAGAAGATCAGTTAACTGATTGCGAACAAAAATTAATAATGACGAGCATATTGGCGAAAATTACGCTTGACGGTTGTATATACCGCAAAGGCTGAGGGTAAAGAGAAAATGGGTCGGGTACATCTCTACTAGAAGGGATGGCAAAGGTATAACGAAGAGGATTCGAATTTTTCAGCTCCAACTGAAAAGCGAAAGAATTTTAGTTGATGTGAATCCAACACACGGTGTTATTGGGGATGGAGCTGTTTCGATGAAATCAAGGGGCGCGACAGCGCCGCGCTGGCAAGAAAAAGTACGAAGTACGATTTGTCGACGGCGCAACCCTATATACTTTGAAATTGGGTTTTCTTAACCTTAAAAAAAATCTCGAGAGCATTTAAATCATTACTATTGCGCGTATGCGCAATCTGTTGGTATCTACTTGAATACATTAACCTAATCTTTCATGATTAAAAAGATTCATCCAAAAATATTAAGTTATTAACTTAATATTGCAAGTTGAAAATTTGCTCGGTATATTTCATTTCGTTCAGAGTTTCCATCCTCTCCCGATTTTTTCGTCTCCTCCGGTCACGTGACTCCGATGAGGTTAGGTATTATACACCAGTGGTTAAAGTGGTTAATCTACTTTACCGACATTCGTCTGCTACTCGGCGACACACGCGATTATATGCATATAATAATGCTATACGATTATATGCGCGATGCGATCAATGTCTAAAGCAATAGTAGCTCATTGGCTATCGAATAGATCAAGATTTCATGAAGTGTAATAGCAAGGAGGATATGCTTTATAAAAGATGTGGAATCTCCCAAAAAAACTTTTTTCAAACGTGAAAACCTTGGCAAGAAAAAGACTAATAAACGTAGTGAAATCTCTAAATATTAAAATGTCAAGTAAATGTTTTTTGCTATACGCATTAAGATATAAAATTAAAGTTACAATTAGTTTTCCCAAAAAATGATATCTTAATGCGTATAGCAAAAAACATTTACTTGACATTTTAATATTTAGAGATTTCACTACGTTTATTAGTCTTTTTCTTGCCAAGGTTTTCACGTTTGAAAAAAGTTTTTTTGGGAGATCATCATCAACAATACGATGTCGTAATATGGTCATCAAGATTTTCCCTGATGAGGACTGTTTCGCCTTACGAGAAAAATCACACGCATCTATACGGCGCCATTTTCGAAAAACTCGTAATTTGAACTTCTTACGACTCCAAAAAAGTTTCTAATCTATTTATACAAAGCTGAAAATTTTAATAGAATTGTTAACATCCCAGTTTCTTTTGGGGGGAAGCGTAATCAGATCTGTGGATGAAAATATACTATATAGTGTATGGTTTTATATGCCAACTTACTGTTACTACGTAAACATCTACGCCTACTCAGAAATATATCCGCCATTTAAAGCATTATACTCGGGATTATTTTCGTAAACATGTTTCTCATATATTTTTCTTCGCCCGCCCTCGCGTTAGTGCATTAAACATAATTTTCAGCCAACAAGAATATAACAATAGGAGTACGAAATATACGCGGTTATAAAGATATTAACGTGTAATGGAGGAAATACGAGTAGCTGTAGGAATAACGTTTTATTATAGTTACTCGACATGCTAGGCACCGATCGACATACTTCAATTGAGCACGTATACATACAAGCTTGAGTCTCGAATCAGCCCAGATCCCGCACGAGTCTGTTCGTGCTGGATCTCAGGGCTGCCCATCTTCCAACATTTCTCGCTACCCATACATACATACTTCAACATCTTATAATAAAAGTATAGATGCTTAGTTACGTAAATACAAGTATATAATACAACGCCGAGAGTCGTAGTTATCGCATCGAACCGATCACCGTAATGTACGATATAGATTTTTTGAACACCTGAAAAAAATACGATTTTTGTAGTGTTAAACAAAGATAAAAAAAACACTTGTTCATAAAAACTCTAATAAAAAATCTCATACAAATGCAAAACTCTCCAGGTCTAACACAACCAATGTCTTAGCTGTCAATGTGCATGGCACCATGCTACGTAGCATTATGATCTTTATCAGCTGTTTAGTTTTTGAAGAAGTATTAAACCATTCACAATGGAAACTAAAAATGTTGTATTTGTTGAAGAGAGAAAGGCAACTTTTGATCACGTGCTAAAACAAAAGCTTGAATTTCACTCACGCGGCTTCCTGAATCCGAGTGCTGCTGTCTATTACTTTTTGGCCCGGATACGTATTGTAGAGTAGATGGAATGAAAACGCAACATAAAGCATGCCGATTCTTATCGCTTGCTTCTGATTTCCTTTTTCTATGTGCAGCATAGTCTGTAACATGCAAGCAATTCAATTAAAGTATATTCGATTGTTAGACAACCTATTTAATTATAAGTATATGTTAATGTATTTACAACAACTGCAGCTAAGCTGACAACGGCTGTGTTCAGTATAATTATAAGAAAGGATAACAATGAATAGCATTTTTCGATGAGACCAACAAACCTATAAACAGGTTTAAATAAATATTCATGTAACAGTATGCCTTTAATTGTAGTACAGATATTGTACACGAACACGTTTCACTTTTATTCTATCATTTCATAGGAATATCGTTGAATAGATATTTTTAAATATGTGGTCAAGGACACGGTTTTATGTAAATTCAAATAATCGCGTATTTTGGATAGAAGCTAAGGTTTGAAGTCACTGTTGGCTTGCTCCATAGTAAACATTTAATTCGTTATACTTCAAACGCAATCACCCCCCCATGCTTTGAATTCAATCTCTCGCCCAAAGCTTGTGAACTATCTTTATCAGTTTTTATTAGCACGCTTGAATCTTTAGTATTCATAGGGATCAGACTATATCTTCTTGAAACTGATAGTCTTGAGAATAGTCTTACAATTTACATTGCATTCTGGAATCTCTTCGATTTCTTGTATTAAATACGCACGACAAAAAGTTTAAACACTATGCAGAAGAAAAGTTATCAATACTAACTGAATGGCTTGCTTATGGTAGTTAATGGCACCAACCATCATATTGTATGCGATCTTGTCTGTATCCTTGTGGCTTGAGTCTTCGTCACTTGTAACCATCTTTGTTGCTTGACCAAGACGATATCTATAAGTATTAAAATTAGTTTTATCGCCCCCAAAATTCCATCAACTCTTTTGATGCGCATGCGAAAACTGATTTTACCCGCACGTGTGCCTGTCAACCCTTGCTTTATTCGGGAGACAAACCTCACCCTCTCAGGTGAAATCAATTTTTTCGCACTTCTATTCTACTGTATTGGACAACTTTTCAGTTCGGTAATTATGATAAACAAAACTTAATTATATAATTGTATCCTTACTCTACAATGGCAAAAAGCGCACATGAGTGTTGAACCAATTGTGTATATGTCGCGTCAAAGGTACCGTATATTTGCACCGATAGAATACAGACGATCCATCCGTGGACGGTAAGTTCGAAATAATATTTTTGGTTATCAATGAAATATTCGGCAAAATACGGAAACACCTTTGGCCTTGTTTCGTTCAATGGGTCAATAAGATCCAGCAACATCGGTGTAAATGGCACGAGGAGATACCCAACTAATGTTACGTTTAGCAACACTGAAATAAACAATTTGTAATATATAATATACTACAATATAAATGTGCGTGTTCCATAGCAGGAAACGTTGTAGAAACATTGCTGCAACGTTGCACTGGGAACCAAAGAACATTCCCCTTGTTCCGGACGTAACCGAAGGCTGCTAGGGATAAGAGCAAGTGCGACGTATTCAGTTTTATTGATATTTATTTTGTCTAATATTAGTTTTAGCGAACGTTTCTCCGTCATTTGGCTCTCATATGCGCGAATCGACAAAGCGATTCGTGGTTTCAGGCCAGTACGGTTAGGAGAGTGGTTTATAATCATTCCTAGACTGCCACGACCTCCTCTAGGAGTTTTACTCCGCGAATTTTGAGGGTCACTTTCAGTGCGGAGAGGCTAAAGGGATGATCTGTGACTGCCAGGCCAGAGAGTCGAGTGGCGGGAGGCGTTCGCGCGGGCACATGACTGCGTGTGTATAGCTATAGATAAAGAGGAGCGCGCGCACTGCTTCAAGTCCCTTCGGTAGTCCTCAGGAAAACGCCTTTGTTTTCGCGGGCCCGAGTTTTCGGTGACGTCTAATCAGAGCGTCAGTCTCGGCGATAACTTGTGAGAGGTCACAGCAGGACACGTTCGTTAGAATATTTCAATAAAGCCATAATATCTGATCAACAATGATTCTCTAGTTTATTGTTGAACTTTGATGTAATTTTGTCCCAAACAAGATTACATAGAATCCAACTATGTGTATGACGGGAACAATACGGATGATTTCAGTACGTCAATTAATATTATATGTTAATAGCGTATCCAAATCCACAATGAAGCAATTCTCTGAACTCTATAAAGCAAAGTATCAAAGATAGGGTGTTAGGATGAGGCTTGCAATGGCCAAAACGTTTTGGCGACGTTCACTTGTCAACAAAGTTGACGAAACTTTTTTCGCTTTAGAGGAACGTTTTTTGGTTTCCAGTGCAACGTTGCAGCATCGTTCCCACAACGTTTCCTGCTACGTGGATTATTATTTTAGGACATTCCACATTTTATATGTTTTTGTAGGAGAGATGCACCCAGCACGGAACTACATACAAAATTTATTTATTTATTTTGAATTCCAGAAAATACGTATAGCGACCATGAAGGTTTCGCAACCTGGAGGATTTGCTTTCTGTTATAGAGTTATTCCTTTGAGTAATCGAAAATGTGAAGGAAAACCGTAAAAACTATTTTTTGGATATCAGGAAAGTGCGTTTTCGAGTATAGAACGCCATTTTTTTTTATTTTTATGTAAACAAATTTCGTTTGTTTCGACCTTTCTTTTTTTTCGAAAAATGAAACGTCAAAAACTATACTAATGACCAACTGGGCAGAAATGCCACCATCTCGCGTCACAAGCTAGAATCGAATCACAGTCCGTGATGTGCAGTGCATTACTACATACTGCGATGCAACATTCCATTCTGGGCACATCTCCTTCCTTCAACTAGGGCTGAAAATAGGTTTTTCCAAGCGACGACGTTGCTTCAGCACGTCTGGTAGTCGAGTGGACCGTATAGGTAGATTATTTTTTCCTACACTAAAACATGTTGATAAAAAATACTATTTTTTAACTCGCGTATGAGACTCTTTTTCATGCCTAAGGTTGATGGAAGAGAAATTTACGCTTTTAGGGTGCGTTAATAAGCAATATTGAGAAAATTCCATTTATCGTCTTGAAATATCAGACATATATTTTATTTTTATTATTCATTTCTGTGTGTTGCATATACGACTTCAAAAGTACATTTTTTTCCGACTCTTATTCTCAGGCATAAAAAGGGATATCGTGTAAATGCATGAATGAATTAAAATACACAGTAGAGTCCAATAGGAAATATATAAGCAAGGACGTATATATTATAGATTGATGATGTATATATTATTTACTTAAATATCCAAATGACAAATTATAACCATCTCGTGCATATTGTTTCAAAATTTTCTTTTCTTCTTCGTTTGTCAAAGTATTCCAATGTCTTTCAATTTCTGTATATAGGAATTTTATCTGAAGTCAAATCAAGAATTTTTAATAAGACTTTTATAACTAAAAGAACTATGAGGTTGAAGAACATGAGACAATTTACAATCAAGGGAAAAATATTTTGATTATAGAAGTATAACATATAAATAAGCAATAATTTAATTTACCTGGGACTGGACGCTCGCACAACTGATATATTTTAATTGTGAACCTGATAAGTAGATGATAGAGCCAATAACTTCGATGACGATGTCTGTATCATTACCCCACTCTTGAACCAGCTTTATGACCTATAAAACATTTTCGGTTTCTGTAGCTTACTAACAAAATGGACAAACTGAACGACATGAAAGTCATTGTTCACACACGTACATATGTACGCACGTACACACGTGTGGATTCTATAAAAAGTAGTCATTACTCAACGGCTTCTATTTAAAGGGATGTCGACCCAAAAGCTTCGCAAATCCGCCACTGGGTATTTTGTATTTCCAAACTTCTAGAAAAACAGAAAGTCCGATCGAATTTTTCTTTCGGTAGAACGATTCATTAAACTTAACACTACGGCGCTATACAGACTCGGTTTTTTATTTGCAAGCTTTATTTATAAAGTTTTATATAAAATTAGATTTTAAGGTTAGCGCTACAATCGCATGAGTACGACGAAGTACGCGTAAACATCTGTTCGTATTTTCAAGATTTTAGAAAAACAAAAAGTTCGATCAAAATTTTCTTTCGGTAGAACGATTCGTTTAACTTGACACTACGGCGCTACAGACTCGGTTTTTCATTTGCAAACTTTATTCAAAAAGTTTTATGTAATAGAAAAACAGTGTTTTTTGTAACGACATCCCCTTAAAAAAAGAGACAGGTTACTGAATTTACTTCAGAACATTTCAACTTTCTGAGTCGTAGGCAACTTTTGATCTAAGTGACCATTTTCAACTAATTTTTTGAGATAATATTAAAACGCTTATCTTTATATTAATCCCACAATGAGTATGCATTTTTGTTTGCCCCCTGAGACATAGAGTACATACATGCTGTTGAGTTTGAATGTCCCAAAATAGCGTCACAGAGCACTATGCGCATATTGGAAAGTAATTTAGAATGCCTTTGTAGACATAAAGAATAAGAAAAAAAATTGTTCCAAACGCATGTTCAATGTTTATTTTCGTCGCTTTTAGAGTTTAAGAAACGGATTTTCTATGGAATTTTTTGTCGTATATATTTTACTTAAACAATTGTTTAGAATAAAAAATTGTTCAATGGTGCACTCATTACCATTGGTATAATTAACGATACTACTAAAGATACAACTGTTACTCTCTTGATTCGATTGTTCGAAACATCCCCGAGAGGCCATAAGCCCAATAATTTTAAAAAAAAGCAATTTGTTATGTAAAAGCGACTGTTAAAAATATCCATTTCTATTAGTATTATGTTTACTACTCGTACGAAAATATATCCTCTTTTTCGAGTATTTGCGCAAAGTTCTTACTCGACTGTTCGATAAAAATTGATGGATATATTCTAGGGCTCATAATGATTTCTTCGACCAATTTGAATATTTTATTGATAAAATGCAGACTTCCTTGAATAAATGATGAATGCATGTCTGCTATAAGAACTCCTTTTATTTTCACGGAGAGAACGTTTTTTGCTCTCATGTACAAAAGCATAAAAAAGCATTGTTCAATAAAACAACAAAAGACAAAACAAACAATTCAGAAAGAAAACTCGCTCGCTCTGATTCAGTCGTAAATAACTAACGATTAGAATGATAAAATATTTGATATTATAATACAACCAAAAAGATATACGAAATTATTTTTATTTCACGTGATTTCCATCGCAGCATTGTTCAACTTCAACCTTTGATTGATCATTAGTTTTTATACTTATTAAAATAAATAAATCTTTTACGGTAATTAAATCCCTATAAAAAGTACAAAAGTAGATGAAGCTCTTGATGCCTATACGATCGTATTTTTCAACACTGGTAGGTAAGTTGGCTTTGAGCGTATGAGATGTTTTTCGCCCGATTGAAGCGTGTCACTAGGTGTTTGTCCTGCCTCGAATGCAGTTGTGTCCTTAAAACAAATTTCATTAAGACAACATTTTGTTAAATTAATTGTCAGCGTCTTTATCCTGTTTCTATTTAGTGAATTTAAATTGGTGTACTTTCCATCTAAATAATGATTTGAATAATAAAAGTAAGATAGCAAAGCATCAAAGAGTGTAAGGTGTTCGCGACTCGCGTTAGGAATTCCTGTTTGCGAATTAAGAGCTAATAGGGGATGTCGGAGCCAGAACGTCGGTAATATAGAAACCTATCTCATCGCAAAACATATTTTTTGCAATAAATCAATATTAAAGCATAAAAGGCCCAAAAACGTTGTGTTCCGCGGTGCCTATCATGTTTATGAACAATAAGAAGTCATCAAACTTTAATTTAGCTGCGTATTTTTTACAAAAAATGTAAACTACGACGCGAGGTGGTATGCTCAGGCCTATGCGGATGACTTTCTGGTACTCATCAGGGTCAGAGAGGCTGGTGGAGCCATGGACGCCATGCAGCTCGCTCTAAGAAAGGTGGAGAAATGGTGCCGCTTAACTGGGCTTTCCGTTAACCCGGAGAAGGTTGAGCTGGTGATTTTCACACACAAATACAAGCTGGATACCTGCAGGATGCCCAGACTATCTGGGGTCGCTCTGCAGGCAAAAGATTCAGCCAAGTATCTAGGCGTAGTCCTCGATAAGAAGCTTACCTGGAAGGCGCATTTAAAAGCTCAATGCGATAAATTCCTGGCTGCTCTTTGGACATGCCGTAGGGCCTTTGGCAGCTCCTGGGGACTCAGTCCCCGGATAATCATATGGCTTTACAGGGCCGTCTTGGTACCGCGACTTACATATGCCGCTCTGGTCTGGTGGCCAAGGGTGGAGCAGGTGGGGGCCAGGGCAGAACTGGAGAAACTCAGAGGACAGGTGATAAGAGGGGTGACAGGAGCATATAGAACCACGCCCACCAGAGCACTTGGGACTCTCATGAAGGTGGAACCACTTCACCTCACCATCGTTGGGGAGGCGGTCAAGGCTGCCCATCGACTCAACGGATTTGGACAGTGGAGAACAGGAACGAGACACATCCGATTACCAGACGGATTGGATCTCACACCTGAATTCACCATGCAAACGGATATGATGATCCCACGCTACTTCTTTGGAAGAAGATACAGGATTGTCATACCCGCTAGAGAGGAATGAGAGACTGGAAGGGACAGCCTGCCGGGGACGGGAGAAGTCTGGTATACGGACGGCACACGGACCGTGGCGGGAGCTGGCTCGGGGTATTATTGTCGGAGGGATGGAAGAGGCACCTTCTTCTCCCTGGGACTGAATGCCACGCTCTTCCAGACCGAAATATTCGCTATACTAACCTGCTCGCAGAGGATCATGGAACTCGGAAAGAGAGGGAAAACCATTACCATCTGTTCAGACAGTCAGGCAGCTCTTAAAGCTCTTACAGCTCAAAAGACTGCCTCCAAACTAGTCTGGGCCTGTAAGATGGCAGTCAATCAGCTGGCTATGGATAACATGGTCAGACTGCTATGGGTACCAGGGCATACTGGTATCAGAGGCAATGAAATTGCCGACAGACTCGCAGCTCTGGGGGCTAAAAATCCCCCCATAGGACCGGAGCCTTTCGCGGGAGCCGCAAGGAGCCTGCTAGGAGGTGTGGTCCGAGAATGGGTTAGGAAAGAAAGCGCCAGAGACTGGCGAGACGCAGGTGGATGCAGACAAGCCAGAGCGCTTGTTGGACAGGAGGTCAACGCCGAATGGACTGTATGTGCCGTTGGCAACTGCAGGAAGGACTCTCGTCTCCTGATACAGATCGTGACAGGACATATTCGTCTTAGATATCATGGTCTGAGGACGGGGAAGGAGAATGAGGGCTTCTGTAGATGGTGTGAAGGGGGGGGGGGCGAAATGCCCATTCACATACTGACGGAGTGCCCAAAATTTGCCTACCTTAGACACCTGTACCTAGGGGATCACTTCCCCACGTGCGAGGACATCGGTGCAACCTGCTCGGGGGCCATACTAGCCTTCTGGAGGAATGCTGGCCTACCCGCGTAGGGCACTGCTTCATTAGGGGGCGACACAATGTGTTTTTACCTAAGTGTCCGGGACCTCCCCTGGAGGCCCACCTCACCTTTTAATAATAATAATACCCGGTCCCTACAGATCCTAAAAGACTGTTTTATCTACTTATCCATGATTTTCAATACTTATTGGTAGATTATACTAATCTTTGGAAAATAACTTTTCTTATCTAAAACATCCACAAATTTAGAGCTAAGGGATAAAAAAACAGTACACTGTTCAAAATACGTGTTGTACTTTTTTAATGTAAAAGTGGAAATTTTCTAACAATCTTACGGCTCTATTGAAAAGCTGAGGCAAAGAAAATAAAAGTTTTATAAGGCAGATTTTGCCATCTATGTATGCATGCATGTATGTATAGCTAAAACTAGTAGTACACGGAGAAAAACATTGAACCTACTAAGCTCACTTCAGTAGGATTTACCTAAGTCAGCGAGATAGCCCAATAGACACACATAGTCTGCTATACTCTACGTATGTCTACGTATGTCCAAACCCGATAGTGGGGGTAGAAAAATCGCGGCGACCCGTTGGGGACGGATGAATTTTAACATTCTGCGCACCTGATGCGCGCCCACTGCGCATTTTTTGTCTCTACTCGAGTAGTCTAGTAGATTGTACTGAAGTTTTCAGTACCTGTAACGTTTGTTTTTTCTCTGTGTTAGTAAGGCTGGCTACAAGCAGCATATTTTGGTGCTCGCGCGCCATACTTGGATAGTTGATTATGCATATTGACATCTTTTCTGCGCTACGCGCAGCATTGTGCGCATCTATCTAGTGACTTGTTGACGACGATACCTACGTTCATATACATTTGCATAAGTGTGTTTAAAAGCGGTCTCCGCTCACCGGCTTGGATCGGCTGTTCGTGGTTTTAATTTTATAATGGTATAAAAATATAGGAAACTGGTGTACTGGAACGACAGCAATGATGTGCGAGTGTCAATTTGGTGAAGCGTGATGACAGAGAAGCAACATTCGTCTACAGCAAAAAAATCTCTGTTTTCGTTTAGAGGTTATGTATCATGTGCGAGTGTTTGGTCGAGCGTGTTAGCACAGGAATAACATAGAACTCTGCCAAAAATTTAAGTTTTTGTTTATAGGTTATGTATATGTCATGTTTTGACACTACTTGAACCGCTTCTACTCTTGCTCTACTGCTGCTGATGCCTTTTTCCAACGAGGATCGTCTATCACTCGATCAGGATTCCCACCCGGCGTGCAGCTATTTATTCTTTTTTTTTTTTGTAACCTATGATACAGTGATAGCAGTAACTATACAATCGTGGGATTTGTTTCAAATGCTTAACCAGTTGTTTGTTGTTTTTCCTACATCCTTTAGAAGCTATTAATAAACTAATTGTCATACTGTTGCTTATTATAGCCATGTGGTGTTGCTGTCAGAGGGCAGAGATAATAAGATCTACTCATCTGTGCTCATTCAACAACCTGGAGACGAGCCTGAATCTGAACTCAGACTGCCTGACACTGTTCATCAGCGTTTGCTGCATGCTTTCACTACCTGTAAAAGATTTGGCAACTGCAGACCATTCGAGTGTAGTATCTATTACATTGAAAAGTGAGTAATATTCCAAAAATGTTAGTGTCTATATACGCATAAGTTTTTTGATATTTTTTTGTGTAGACCATAATATCTTTCAGTAGTTTTACGTTAAACGCAATTTATATATTCTTATCTAATATCAAGATACATGATAGTAGTCAATTGTACTAGCAAAATGAATACCTTTAACAAATGAACATATTTTTATACAATGTTTTGATTTATGTCCAGATGCACGAGAGATGCAGTATTTTATAATATCAAAGTCTTGTACCTGGAACAGAGACATGATGCTGTTGATTATGCTGCTTCTAAAGTCGAGGAGTCAGAAGAGAGAGAGAGAGAGAGAGAGAGAGAGAGAGAGAGAGAGAGAGAGAGAGAGATCAGTGATTTCAATAATTATTCGTGAAAATAAGTTTGTAATTAATTTGTGTATCTCTAGGTGTATGAGCAATGCTGCATCGCTTGGTATTCTGGTCTGCAGCGTTGATCAGAGTACAAAGAAATATTGGTTGTGTTGCTGATTAATCTATTAAAATCTAAGATTAACCAGAAAGGTTTATTCAAGACTGACAGCACTGCTTTGTTAATGGATCAGTGTTTTTATTAGTTAAGATAAGTGACTTGAATAACTATTATTTTTAGATATGAATTTTTGGTGTTTTAGTTTTTATTACAGTGTTCCGCAATACCACAACTTAAGATATCATGGACTGGATGAAAAGAAGTATAAATAAGGACACTGGTCAAATGCCTAATTATCATTAACAGTTTATCTTGATTAGTGTATATCTTTCAGGTATTATTAAATTCCATATAATTTATTTAATTTAATGTAAATAATATAATTTAAGTTTTCACAGATACAATGTTTAAATAATATAAAAATGAAAAAAATGGTGACCTTGTTGAACAATTTTATGCATGAATAATATCTATACATAGTTTTTTTTAATACATTCTTTCGTAAAATTAGAGGTAAGAAGTTATCACTCTGAATATGTTGCATTAAATCGATTTAGAGCAATTTTGAGAACAAGACATTGTTTTTATGAGTTTAACTGGCATTAAAAATTGCAATTAAATATAATGTTTACTGTAACAACTTGTAGTTTTGTAATGGCTACAGCTACAACTTTTACATGTAGCTTTTAATGTAAGATTTTATATGTACGTACTCTTAAGTATATGTACGATATTAAGCTCAAAATGTACGTCAACTAGTGTTAATAAGGGGTTCCCAAAAATATTCTTAGCATGATTCATGAAAATCTTGCTAAAAGCGTTGTTCGAATTTTTATTAAAAAGTACATAAAAATAGAGCATAATGCCACTGACATTTAAAACGTTTTTAGAGGATTAGGAAACCAAAAAAATTGAAACTTATACGAAACGAGTAAATTTCAGAGAAGTTTTAGCCAAAATGGCTGAATATTGCTTGAGATATCGCATCTCACATTTTAAGACGATAAAATCTAAAGCTTTCTCGTATAGCGATGGTGCCTCAAAAACAGCTACTAAAATATTGCATGTTACAGAGTTTATTTGATCATGATAAGGATACTTAGTATTTACTACATCATACTAACAGTCCTTCATTTTTGTAAAATTAGACACAGCAGAAATTGTAGTTTTGTAATGGTTTAGCACAATATATTTGTTGCAAAAGAAAGGTTAGACTATAGCTATACCGAGTTATATTAACCTTGTATGTAAGAACCAAAATTTATTAGAAACGAAAGTAAAGCACGTATAGATCGTTTTGCTTGCATTAAAACATTTTTTTTATGAATTATTTTATTTTTGTCATTTTAACATTCTTGGCTGGCTTTATTGCATGGTCTTGCTATATATACGCTTATTAGTAATTTGTTTAATAAAGTGCATGCTAAATATATGTACATTAAAATGTTTATATTGTATATTAAACATTTTTTAATATAAATAAGTATTTATAAATGAAAAAGAAAAAAAATTGAATAAATAAAAAGCTGTATAAGTTTCACATATGTGAGACTTAAGAATGCTCAAATAACAAAAAAATATATATGTTAAAAGCCAAATTTAAAAAATTACAGTATGACAATGAATATGTCATTGTAGGGCATGCTTACTTCTATAAATTAATTATTATTAGTTATGACGCAAAGAAATATAACATTCACTAACAAGAATAATATTTAAATAAATTTGACAAGAAAATTTGGAAATAAAATAATTTCGGAAATTGCTTTACATAAATTATGTCTATTGAAGGCTTTATCACATATGTTTTTTCATAGCTTTCTATATGTCTTGCAGTCTTTGTATTATACTTATATACTAATAAGATTTCCATGTGTTTGTATAAATATATATTGAATTTTTTATACAACAAATATAAAAAATTTAACAGGACATAAGAAAGAAAAAATATCGTATTTGACAAAAAATAAAATATTAAAAAATCAGTCATGACCGTTGCTGTATCTAAAAAAAAAATTATTCGATTGTCCAAATAGTGGAAAAGCACGGTGCTGATTGTACTATATTCTTTCGTTTATTTAAATTGAGGCGCCATCTATCGGCTGATTTTGGTTATGATAGATGGCGCCATCATCCAATGACCTTATCACGTGACACAAGCAGTAGATCCTATAACTCGCGATTTCTGGCTACGACATCCCCTTAAGTCTGACGAACTGTGACGCAAGTGTTTGTTTTATTTCTGAAAGATATTATTTTGATTCAGCGATTATGTCTTGTATATTGTTACGGTATTTCGCATTGTTAATCTTCATCTTATTTGTACACACTTTTGTACGTATGACTTTGTTTTTTAAGTTAAAAGAAATGCTTAAATTTAATAATGTCTGCAGAAAGTAGAGATTGGCTACAGATTTCAAATGAAGGAATATAAAACGATTAGATTCTCGAAAAGAAACCTGGAGAATTGTAGATTATTTAAATATACGACTAGTAAAAAGAATTACTAGAATTCTCGGTCCAAATCTACTCTGGTAGAATAAACCTAAAAACTGGCTAGTAACTGGCCAATTCTTAGGTTTCAATCTAGTTTCTGCCTAGTAACTGGCCAGTTCTTAGGTTTATTTCTACCAAGGTAGTAGACATTAATTTTATTCACAAATGTATTGAATATTTGAATTAAGAGAGAGAAGAAACGAGTGTGGAGGGAATCGATGCGATCGAAGAGAACTGTCAAAATCTTGTAAGCATAAAACTGTGCACCTGCATAGTTTACTTTGAAGATTTACATCTAAAGGCATTATTTAATAGGAACAAAAACATAGAATTAGTTCATATTAATTATGCAGATCATATACGTACATGCATTGATGAACTAGATCCACAAAAAATTAAAAGAATTATCAATCACTCATTCAATGACCAACACTCTTATCTCCAATAAATTAAAGGTGAAATACCAAGATCGCAATTTTTATTTTTGCTTCCTCCTAGAGGTAGCTTTGTAATAATAAATTTTCAGTTTCACTAAAACTTCGTGGAAACGCATTTGGAGGTGTTTAGAGTTCAAATCATGCGCTTTTAGAAAATATCCGTACGGATGGGTATGTGTGTGCATGTACGTATACCGTTATGATTCTGGAACCACGCTACCGATCGTAATAAAATTTGACATGCATATATGTTTTCTGATTCTGAATTCAGGAAACTTTTTTGTATGATTCTGACCATTTTTTGGCCAAATTATAGCCATTTTTTGATTTTTGAAAAAATATTTTTGTTTTTTTTTGATCATATGATTCATACAATATATTTAACAATAGTGTATTTAAGAGCATAAAATTGCCTACTTTTTCCCGCAATATTTTCCAAATTGACCGTTCCGTTCAATTTCTATGATAAAAAGTGATTTAAAAAAAATTAATATCTCCAAAACTAAATTGTCAAAGCTTTTGAAAAAATGTTTGACAATAAAAAACGATAATATCTATTTGCTGTGAAAATTTTAAACCATTTTGATGACTAGTTTTCGAGCTAAAAACCACGTTGGCCTATTTACCAACGGCTGGCCCACGGCGTTGACCAACCGCTGCCCAACCATATTTATCCGTTAGAAGCCTGGTCTGCGTGTATTAGCAAACATGCACTCTGCAGCTGATGCGGCGCATGATGCATGCGCACTATAGTCACTCGTGGCGACTCGCGCGTAAACCTTTTCACGGGGTTCTATTTTGGCGCCAAACCGAACGGACGTGCTTTTTTGTGCTTTCTCAATTTGCGAGTGTTTCAAGTGTTTCTAACTACTCAAAGTGCTTGCGTGTGTCAACAACATCGACGCCTTTATTTTAATTATTATCTTTTTTAATTTTTCTTCTCCTTTCTTCTCCTTTAGAAGCCTTGGTCGCTTGTAGCAACCAGGACTTCCACGATGACACCTCAACCCTGACGCAATCTGATCTCACCACCTTTACAGATGGCCTCTCAGATGTACCGATGATCTCAAGGACCCTGCGTCCCAGCCCACCTCTGGCAAGAGAAGTGCTAGTCACCTGTCTGACTTCTCAGCTGCCCACAACGAAACCTCTAGCTGCGAGTCTCGCCCCAAGAAAGTTGCAACTTCCTATAAGAACTCCAAGGTATCAGCCCTGGCTGCCACAACAGTCTCTGCAGCCTCTTTAACCTCGACTGCCATCCTTCCAGCCTCAACTGTTACCCTTCATGCTTCTGCTGTCTCTGCACCTGCAGGTAACAACAACGTCACCACTGACAATAGCAACAGCACCGCCACCATCACTGCCAACAATAAGCTTTCTCCAAAGAGGCCACCATCTCTCTATTCTTCCCACAACCAAGGCCCATTCATCATCTTCGCCGAACCCATAGACCCTCAACTGGTTAAGGGTCACTTGCATCCCACCACAATTGGTAGGTTAATCGCCTCTAAGCACCAAGGTAATATTATTTCAATTTCCTCTTCTGGCTCTCTCAAGATTTCCATCACTCTATCGAACTGCCTCTCAGCCAACTCTATACTACTAGACCCCAGCTTCCAAGAACAAAACTTGCGCTTTTCTGTTTCTCTTAATCGTCTTAACAGGCAAGCTATCATCAGGGACGTCCCAACTGACATCTCGGACGACGTCGTCGGACACCAAGCCTCCCTCGCACCCATCAGGCTTCTCGCAACATACCCTCTCTCTTCCACCTGAACATCTCAATTGCCTCTTCTCCCCTAATGGCTGCCTTCTAGCCCACAGCCAATCCAGCCCCTCCACCTCCGCCCCGGTCTCCCACGCGGACCGCGCTTTCTCTCATGAACTTGACCCACCACCCATACTCCCCACTGAAACACCCCAACCGTCTTCACCATTGCTACCGCCCCCCCCCGTCAGACCCCAATGTCTCTGTTAACTACCTTCTTAAGATCATTTTTGATCTCTTAATTCCTCTTTTATCTAAAGCAGGTTTCCAACAAACCGCTTCCGATATCTCTTCGCTTCTCCAATACTCTCTTATCTCGAATCATGGTTCTACACTCTCAATCTAAAGACCTTCGCATCCTCCAATGGAACTGCCTTTCTTTTAGACAGCGCAGAGCCTCCATACAGGAACTTTCAAAGAACTATGACGTCATTATTCTCTGTGAAACGTGGCTCAATCCCCTTGACAATGTCTCCTTGAAAGGATTCGTCATTGTCCGCAATGACAGGCCAGCAGGCAAAGGAGGTGGCACCGCCATCTATATTCGCAATTCCACCCCCTTTAACGCGATCACCACCTATAATTCCACCCACAACCTTAAATCCAGTGCTGTTTCTATTCTTACTTCTCAAGGTGAGCACCTCATCGTTTCCGCATATAGGCCCCCCAACTTACCTTTCGACAACGTTTATCTTCAAAGACTTCTCTCTTCTATCGACTCCTTTAACTCTATTCTTCTAGCAGGCGACTTCGACTGCCACAATGTAGCCCGGGGCAGCAACTCCACCTGCAACCTCGGTGACGAAATAAACGCGTCTTTTGGCCAATGGTTGCTGGAACTGTTGGACAAACTTCATAAAATTGGCTAGCCGTTGGCGAATGGTTCGCAAACGTTTCTACCAGGGAATTTTGGAAAAATATCGATCTTTTGATCACCTCGGCTAGGTTCTTTTTGCAGTTTATGGAACCGATTAGTTTAAACGGTATTAGGATTTAAATTCTTTGTCTCTCACCCTGTATACCCCGTATAACTGAAAATTACTATTGTTGTTAAACCTTCTAACTCGCTAAAGTTCAGAATGTTTCAAGAAAATTCATAATTTTATGAGGTTATGAGGACCCTATGGTATTGAATATAATGAGGTTTAAATTTTTTCATGAAAATTATATGATTTGATATTGTGACAGCTGCTTCTTTAGTAAAATAATTTAGATTGAAAGTATTTTGTTGGAGGAAGCTACGTTCCAAAAAATTGGCAGCGGTTTTTTTATTTGCATGGATAACATCCACAAATTCCATTAATGCAGAAATAAGATCTATAGAAATAGATTATCGCTTCCCTGGTAGCAGCGTTCCCGAGAAAGTACTTGGAAACTACCGAGAATTTTCAAATCTAGTAGGTTTTCAGAGTAGAATCTAGATGAAAACCCCGATAAATCAGACATGATTTCTGGAAGAAATCTCGGTAGAATTTTTTCTCCACTATGATTTGTTCATATAACCTTTTTTTTCACACCAATGATCCTGCTCTTCATTGACATTGTTTGAAAATATTCATAAATTGATGAATATATATATATATATATATATATATATATATATATATAATATATATACCCTATAAATTCATCTACAATGTCTTTTAAAGGGGAAACAAGATTTTTAAGGTGCACATTAATAGTGAAAACCTAACCCTACACATGCATGCTCTCATACATGACAGTATGTACAGCATTGTGTACTGACTGACATTGTATTATTCAAGTATAATTATTGTGTAAAAAGTGTCATCAATGCACTCAAAGTCACCAATGATGAGGTTTGCACAGGTATTTCAATCTCATCAGTATGCGATCCAGTTACTCTCAACCACCAAATCTCTCATAATCATGGTAAATCCATGATATTAAAGGTGGATGTCTGCTTTTTGCGTTAAGACTTGTTCAATTATTTAGAAACAGACTGCCATATCAGTTTTTACTTAACAGTCTTGGTTCTGCTTTTCACCCTGAGCCCTATGGCTTCGGTGTCAAAAAATGCAGGTAGCTCTGTACATGAAAGTCGAATTTATATCAGCTAGAATAAATTCAACTTAATATATTGTTACAACATGCCAACACAAATTAAGTTGCAAAATTTCAGCTCTCTAAGTATGATAGTTTTCAAATGAGAGCCAAAATAAAATTTCATTGATTTCGATTACTTTTTTCACAATTTTATTTTCTCTGCTATGCTATTCTGCTGTATAACATAGCAGACAGCCTCTACAATACGCGTCATATACTTACTAGTATGCCTGTGCCTGACCTGAACCGTATGCGCATGCGCAAAAAATTAAGAGAATCGCTAGGGAACGGGCCAGAATTTATCGGCCATTTGCTACCAGGGTTCTGCTAGTTAAATATTACGAAAACGCAATACGTATAAATTATAATCTTGGCATAGAAAGAATTCTATAAATCTAGGAAGTCAAATCCACACTTTTCTTTTTCCATAGACAACAGTAAAGACTCATTGTATGCAATTTTATTAATATTTATTAATATTTTTTTTAATACGCTATCAGCTCTACAACAAAAAAGCGTGGGTTGTTTAATTGTTTAATAAGTGCAATAACAAGCTCAATTTTTTCATGAAACATTGGCTATACTACTGGAAAAAAAAACGGGAAATAATCACGTCGATACAACTGATTAGGTAAAATATGGATCATAATCAGCTGCAAAAAACAATTATTAGATGACTAAATAAGACAAATCGTTAATGACTTTGAGCGTACTGAACCTATATTGAAATTCTTGAAGCCACTTAAAAATCGTGACTGGCATTCAGTTGTCGAACTTATTATCTAACAATAAAAAACTAACGCACTATATATATAGACCATAAATAAGTTTGCACACCATTTACATGCAAAATGATACACATAATAAAAGCATACTATTCATAAAATAACAATAGGACCTATAACCAATACAAAATAAAACAAAAGAAATTTTTTTTCCAGATGAACAAAAGAGTGTTTTCGCTAGAATAGGGTTTATTTAATTTTTTTTTATTTATTTTGGCTAATATTATTTAGACAATCTAGATACTAGGCTTTCGGAAAACTAATATTAACGGGGATCCGTCAAACTTTCAACATCTTTCACTAAACTGTGCTGCAAAAACCGCGCGCGCACTCTCTCTCTCTCTCTCTCACATACACACACGCACACACATAGCTAAAGCAGACTTGACTTGAGCTTGCTAGCCATAAAACGGAGGCTATCCTTATATCCAGTAGGAAGAAAATGGAGACAATAACGCTGTTAGTGGACGGACACGAAATGGACTCTCAGCCAACCATTAAGTACCAGGAAATCACCATAGACGCCAGACTAACGTTTAAACAGCATCTCGAGAGGGCGAGCAATAAGGCAGCAAAAGTCGGTGCTGCACTATCGCGACTAATGCCAAATATAGGTGGGCCAACGCAGGGTCGAAAGTTACTCCTAGCCAGTGTAACTACATCAATTATGTTATACGGTGCAACAATATGGGCGGACGCTATGTTGGTGAAGTCCTATGCACGAAAGCTGTCAACAGTTTATAGGAGAAGTGCATTGCGGGTCGCTTCTGCCTACCCACAAGTATCAGAAGATGCAGTGTGCGTTATTTCAAGTATGCCGCCTATTGACCTTCTAGCAATAGAAAGAAAGAATATATACGAAGAAAGCCGGCGTGGTGACAATACTCAAAAGGAAATTTGGAAATCCGCAAAGGAACAAACCCTAGCTGAGTGGCAAAGACGATGGGACTCCAGTGGAAAGGGGCGATCGACGCACCGCCTCATACCACGTATCGTTGGCTGGACCAATAGACGAGTGAACTACCTTACGCAGTTTTTGAGCGGACATGGGTGCTTTTGAGCCTACCTACACCGCTTCAAGATAGAGGATAATCCAAATTGCCCAGTATGTTTGGGAGCATATCTTCTGTAACTGTTAGCGATACGAAATGGAACGAGAAGAACTCGAACGTTACCTTCAGACAAGGGTGACCCTGAGTCAATGATGACAGCTATGTTAGCGTCGAAGGATGGCTGGTGCGCAGTAAACAACTATGTAAGGACCATTCTCAAGAAGGTAGAAATTACGAAGAGAATGGAAGGGAAGGGCAAGGCGAAACGGCTGAGTAAAACTGTTGCTAGACGAAGGCCACTAGGTAATAGTTACGAAACGCTCCTCAGACTGATGCAGAGGAACGTAGGTAACTGAGTTAAGCCCAGACTCCCTCACGCGATTCAGAGTATGAGTATGAGTATTTATTACGTGACTGAGGATTCACGGTCCGAAGTAGCCACAATCTAAGCATACATGCTCTGAGAGCATAGCTCAGAGCGAAACATAGGTACGCAGGCCTGACAATATAATTAAAGGTCGAACAGAAATAAAAGAATAATAAATTAAGTCAAATTAAATTAACAATTAAAGTAATTAAAATAAGTTAACCTAAAATGGACTAGAAATAAAATCGAATAAAATACGGAAAAATAAAATAGAGTAAATGTAACAAATAAAAGAAATGATAAAATAAAGGTAGTTAGCCACTAGTGATATTCAATCTTGAGTCTCGCGTCGATGCTCTCGCAGCATTCCCGAAGCCACCACTTGAAGCAGAGATTGGCGTGGAGCTACCGGAGTTCGTTTGGGAGGTCATTCCAGAGTCTAGCCACTCTGATCCTTAATGATAGCTCGTAGCCCTCTGTGCTCGTGGATACCAATTCTAGGTCCAAATCACTCGCTCGCTTGCTTCCTACCCTATCCTTAGCTCGGAGGTTGAGAGCTTGGCGAAGATAGGCCGGTGTTGATGTTCTCAAAGTGGCCACTAGGAGCGAAAGGGCGACGTAATTTCTTCTGCCGCAGTAGGAGAGAATATTGTGCCTCCTGTATGCCAGGGTGATATGGTCTGACTTCAACGAAACGCAGTGCAGCGTTCAGGCATCTTTCCAGTTTTGTCGCTAGTTGCTTGGAGAGGTCGAAGAAAAGCGCGGCGCAGTAGTTCAGGTAGGGCATAACCAGGGCCTTGACCATCATGAGCTTTGTACTGCGTGGGAAGAAGTACCCACATCTGCGCAGGCGGCCCAGCGCCGCAAAGCATTTATTGCTGGTAATGATGCACTGCGCTTTCCAAGTCAGACAGCTGTCCAGAGTGACCCCCAGCAGCGTGATGGTGTCGCTCGTGCTGATGATCTGGTCGTTCAACTTGATGCTTGGTAACTGCTGTGCATTCAGTTTACTCTGGAACCCAGGGAAACCGAACCATATTGCCTTTGTCTTAGCGCTGTTGATACGTAGTCCGTTGGAAGACGCCCACCAGTTGATGTTCCCAAGGATCTGGTTGGCTCTGCGAACGAGCACGTCCGCATTCCTGCAGCTACCGCGGATGTAGAAGCAGAAGTCGTCAGCATAGAGGTGGTACTTGCTTCCGTTGCACATATCCAGCAGGTCGTCGATGTAGAGCTTGATGAGGAGTGGGCCAGGGAGCGAGCCCTGTGGCACGCCGCAGAGTCAGGGGCAGTGTCGGGGTTGAGTCTGTCCAGAGGGTAGCCGGTCGATGCTGCTCGAAGTAGACGACCGGACGATGCTGCAGGAATCAGACGGCTAGACGAGTTTGATCCTGAACCCCTAATCACCTTGGTGGATGGAGGATGTATGGAAATGTCAAACTTCAAAGGAAAAGCCAAAAAAGGCTAGTTAACGGGCCCCACGGAAGTATTGCTCAACGATAGTACCTGTGGGGATCCGGTGTCGGAGGGCCACTTGTGCAGAGCTTGCTCTGCTTACGCCACATAAAAAAAAACACACCCCACACACACACACACATACAAACACTCGAGAATCATGCGTGGCGTTAGTTGATACCACTGCAGCGTAGTTTGCCATCAAACAATTAGCTAATTAGGGCAGCGCGTTTCTCGAATAATTGAATGACTAGCAAACATACGGTTTATCAAGAGCAGATGTGGCAGCTTATTTTTTTATTTAGATACTAAGAGATGAACGTAAATTGAAAGCTTTATAACGATGCAAATTTTTCAAATCAAATATTTTGATGAATTTCGACGTTTTCGAAGTTCCTGAGTCCGAAAAAGAGGTTTTAAAAAAATGTATTTATATATGTATGAGTCAACCAATTTGTTCCCCAATTACAACTCTTGAACGGGTTAATATGGTGAGTTACAATTTAGTATGTAATTCAACTATGCTAGAGCATAATGTAAGAACTCAAAACTGATTAAATTTTGGAGATAATTGATTAACTCGTTTTGATTTTTTTATATATGATGATTTTGTAAAAATACATTTTTTCTCGAATTTTGCCCCCACCATAACTCTGGAAAAGATTCATATAATAAGCTGTAATAGATTCATATGATGTGTCTGACTTTAGAATATGAAAGCAAAAATTAGCTTCAAGAATTGTTTCTACGGGCATGATTAATCAGATACATTATATCGAGAATATATCAAAGTATTATACATATCTCCCGAAAAAACTTTTTTCAGAAGTGAAAACCTTAGCCAGAAAAAGACTAATAAAAGTAGTGAAATCTCTAAGTATAAAAATGTCAAGTAAATGTTTCTTTGATGTACACATTAAACTCCGAAAATGCTGTTTTTTCAAGCAACTTTTCTCCCTCTCGCTCGCAACACGGCCTCGGAGTATAACTTCCAAAACGTCAAAAACTGTTAACCTACCAGGTGCAAGGGCCGTTATCTTGCATCAGAAGCTGAGAACTGATAGCATCTCATGCTAGGCACCGTCCCGCAGTGAGCGCTTGTTATATTTGTCTCATGTCTGACAAAACATGTCTCGTTCTACTTAATCGTATGAGTTCGAGTTGCCAAATGTGAAGACTTCGTGCTGCTTATCGTTTTCATAAAAATTGGAAGTGAGGTTTGCTACGTATTTACAGACTGTTTGGCATATGCAGATGGTGTCGAGGAACTATAATATAATACAGAGCACGGAGATATAGGGTTTGGTTTTACGTATTTCGATAATAAATCAGTAATAGTTTGATCCTTTTTATCAGATGTATAACATTAGCAATTGGTATTCATATTACTTTAATTAGTAGTATATGGGCTGGTATGGAGAGACTGGGCGTGGCCTAGGTGACGTCACCAGTCCCGTGGCTGGCGCCAGTTGTTTATGTAAACAGAAGCCCATGTTTATATCAACAGTAGCTGATAAGGTTAATAAACATGATTTACGACCGCTACTGTCATAAACAGTCTGTCATCGATGGGTG